>JAWPHD010022797.1:0-24005 GCA_037043455.1 Cyrtodaria siliqua | reverse complement strand
CATGTATTACATATCTACACTATGGAATATGTATTTACACTAGTTATCACTCATTCTAAAGACAAGAAACCACGGATTAAAACGTCTCGCCTACAGCTTGAATAACAAAAAGAGGTCAATGACCTTGAAGCTCTACTGATAGATTTTGATAGCTAGATCAGCATTCCTGTCAAGCTTCATGAAAATCAGTCAAGTAGTTTCAGAGAAGTAGTCGCTACAAGTTTTTACTAAATAACTCAATGTAAACAAAGATGGCCGCTGGCAGCCATGTTTCACATCATGTCATGCTGATCATTTTAGAAAAAGTCCCTTATCAATACCACTTATAGTTTTCAAGATGCAGTCGCTACAAACTTGTTTTTTAACAAGAGGTCAATGACCTTGAAGCTCTACTGATTGATTTTGATTTCAGGAAGTAGTCGCTACAGACTTGTTTTTTGAAAATCTATTTTTAACCGTAGCGGCCATCTTGAATTTCCGGCCGACCTGAAATTTTGCTAAGATCAATAAGACATTAAGAGCAACATTCCTGTGAAGTTTCATGAAAATCCGTCAGGTAGTTTCAAAGAAGTAGTCGCTACAAGTTTTCATTATATAACTCTATGTAAACAAAGCAGCCATGTTTAAGGTCAAATCAAAACGATTTTCGACAAGGACCAACATCATGTCATACTGATCATTTTAGAAAAAGTCCCATATCAATATCTCTTATTGTTTTGAAGAAGTAGTCGCTACAAACTTATTTATTTTAAATCTATTTTTAGCTGTGGCGGCCATCTTAAATTTCCGGCCGACCTGAATTTTTTTTAGGATCAACTAGACATCAAGAGCAACATTCCTGTGAAGTTTCATGAACATCCGTCAAGTAGTTTCAGAGGAGTAGTCGCTACAAGTTTTTACTATATAACTCTATGTAACCAAAGATGGCCACTGGCAGCCATGTTTAACGTCGAATCAAAATAATTTTCCACAAGGATCTACATCATGTCATGCTGATCATTTTAGAAAAAGTCCCATATCAATATCACTTATAGTTTTCAAGAAGTAGTCGCTACAAACTTATTTTTTAAAAATCTATTTTTAGCTGTGACGGCCATCTTGAATTTCCGGCCGACCTGAAATTTTGATAGGATCAATTAGACATCAAGAGCAACATTCCTGTAAAGTTTCATGACAATCCGCCAAGTAGTTTCAGAGGAGTAGTCGCTACAAGTTTTTACTATATAACTCTATGTAAACAAAGATGGCCGCTGGCAGCCATGTTTAACGTTGAATCAAAACGATTTTTGACTAGGATCAACATCATGTCATGCTGATCATTTTAGAAAAAGTCCCATATCAATATCACTTATAGTTTTCAAGAAGAAGTCGCTACAAACTTATTTTTTAAAAATCTATTTTTAGCTGTGACGGCCATCTTGAATTTCCGGCCGACCTGAAATTTTTCTAGGATCAATTAGACATCAAGAGCAACATTCCTGTAAAGTTTCATGACAATCCGCCAAGTAGTTTCAGAGAAGTAGTCGCTACAAGATTTTACTATATAACTCTATGTAAACAAAGATGGCCGCTGGCAGCCATGTTTAACGTTGAATCAAAACGATTTTTGACTAGGATCAACATCATGTCATGCTGATCATTTTAGAAAAAGTCCCATATCAATATCTCTTATAGTTTTCAAGAAGAAGTCGCTACAAACTTATTTTTTAAAAATCTATTTTTAGCTGTGACGGCCATCTTGAATTTCCGGCCGACCTGAAATTTTTCTAGGATCAATAAGACATCAAGAGCAACATTCCTGTAAAGTTTCATGACAATCCGCCAAGTAGTTTCAGAGAAGTAGTCGCTACAAGTTTTTACTATATAACTCTATGTAAACAAAGATGGCCGCTGGCAGCCATGTTTAACGTTCAATCAAAACGATTTTTGACTAGGATCAACATCATGTCATGCTGATCATTTTAGAAAAAGTCCCATATCAATATCACTTATAGTTTTCAAGAAGAAGTCGCTACAAACTTGTATTTTAAAACTCTATTTTTAGCTTTGGCGGCCATCTTGGATTTCACATCAACATGAATTTTTGCTAGGATCAACTAGACTTTATGGGCAACATTTCTGTAAAGTTTCATGAATATCCATTCAGCAGTTTCAGCTGTGAAGTCGCTACAAATAAAAGTTTACGGACAGACGGACAGACAGACAGACGGACAGACGGACAGACGGACGACGGACTCCGCACCACGGCATAAGCTCTGCTGATCTCTGATCAGTAGAGCTAAAAATCAATTTTTAGCTTTGGCGGCCATCTTGGATATCACATCAACGTGAATTTTTGCTAGGATCAACTAGACATCATGGGCAACATTCATGTAAAGTTTCATGAAAATGCATCCAGTAGTTTCAGAGACACTACAAAAAAAAAATTACGGACGGATGGAAGACTGACACCGCACCATGGCATAAGCTCTGCTGATCTTTGATCAGTAGAGCTAAACACAACAAATATTATATGACATTTAAATCCATTTGTTTTAAAAGCAATATTGCCTTGCCCCAAAAAAGTAGGCCAAGGTCATAGATGAAACCCATGCACAAGTAGGCTTGATACTGATCATCCTTGCCAAGTTTCGTTGAAATCCAGCCAAGGGTTCAGCAGAACTAGTCCATACAATTTATGTGTATTAAAACCTTTAAAGGGCCATAACTCCACCAAAAATCATTCAACCAGAACAAGGAGACAATATGCACAACTAGGGTTGGTACTGATCATCCCTGCAAAGTTTTGCTAAAATACGGCAAAATGAAGGCCTTATCGTAACAATCTGGTAAAGATCGTATGAAAAATGAAGGTGCTGGAGTGTTAACACATTTTTCAATAATTCAAGGGCCATAACTTCATTGTTGCAGGTCCAATCTGGCTGGTTTACGAACTTGACCGAGCTTTCATCAATTTCAAGGTGGCAAAGTTTGGTAAAGGAAGGATGCAAATTGGAGGTGCGAGAGTGTTGACAAGACAGACTACAGCAATTTTCGTTAATTTAAGGGCAATAACTTTGGTGTTACTGGTCCAATCTGGCTGGTTTTTGAACTCGTCCGAGCTTTTATAAATATTCTGGTAAAGTTTGGTAAAGATCGAATCAAAAAAAAAGGTGCTAGAGTGATGACATCAACAAGTTAACATATTTTCAATAATTCAAGGGCCATAACTTGTGTTACTGGTCCAATCTCGTCAGAGCTTTCATTGATATTAACAATCTGGTAAAGGTAGGATGCAAAATGAAGGCGCTAGAGTGTTCACTAGACAAAATATAGCAAATTTCATTAATTCAAGGTCAATAACTCTGGTGTTATCTGAGCTTTCATTGATATTAATAATCTGGGAAAGTTTGGTAAAGATCGGATGAACAAGAGGCCCGAAACAGTTTTCGAACTTGTCCGAGCTTTCATTGATATTAACAATGTGGTAAAGTTTGATAAAGATAGGATGACAAACGAAGGCCCTATCATCTTAACGAGGCAAAATAGAGCAATATAGCATTTTTAACTAAATCAAGGACCATAACTCTGGTGTTACTGGTCCGATCTGGCTGGTTTTCGAACTTGTCCGAGCTTTCATTGATATTAACAATGTGGTGAAGTTTGGTAAAGACAGGATGAACAAGAGGCCCAAGAGGGCCTGTGGACGCTCTACTGGCTAATATGGCTCTTATAACATCAATGAAGTGAGTGACTGCCATTTACATTTTTTTGAAAGTTTCGGGCAAAAAACAGCTTTTTAACTAAATCAACGGCCATAACTAAAGAATCTGGTAAAGTTTGGTAAAGATAGATGAAAAATGAAGGCCCTACCGTATTAACGAGGCAAAATATAGCATGTTTAACTAAATCAAAAACTCCTCTGTTACTGGTCCGACTGGTAATTAAAAAAAATAAATAAAAAAAATAATAAAAAAATGAAGGCCCTACTGTATTAACGAGGCAAAATATAGCATGTTTAACTAAATCAAAAACTCCTCTGTTACTGGTCCGAATGGTCGAACAAAGAGCTAAAAAAAACAACAACAAAACAAACAAACAGTTTTTCCCTATACAAGCATTTATGTAAAACTGTGACCCCCGGGGATGGGCCAGATGTGACCCTAGGGACCCCATTTGAACAAAATTGGTAAAGGACCATAAGCTTATAGCAACAGCAAAATATTAAACCTCTGGTTAAACCTTCGGCCAGTAGAGCTAAAAATGGATGCGCTAGAGGGTTGACAAGACAAAATATAGGAATTTACGTTAATTCAAGGGCAATAACTTCGGTGTTACTAGTCCAATCTGGCTGGTTTACGAACTCGTCCGTGCTTTCATTGATATTAATAATCTGGGAAAGTTTGGTAAAGATCGGATGAAAAATGGATGCGCTAGAGTGTTGACAAGACAAAATATAGCAATTTACGTTAATACAATGGCAATAACTCCGGTGTTATTGGTCCAATCTGGCTGGTTTTCAAACTCATCTGAGCTTTCATTGATATTAATAATCTGGAAAAGTTTGGTAAAGATCGGATGAAAAAAGAAGGCGCTAGAGTGTTGACATCAAAAAGTTAACGGACATAAGCCCTACTGGCCTTTGACCGGTAGAGCTAAAAATCAAGCGTCTAGCTGACTCATAGTTTAGAAAATGTCGCAAAACATGAAATAGTAGAGTTTTATGTGATGTTGGTATTTCATGTGTAATATCAGCAGGGGTGTAAAATATCACTCGACCGCTCGCCATGGCACAATGCTATATATATATATTTCTATAAATCAATTGCCATATTTCCGGTATGGCTATTTTTTGAAAATGTTTCATCTTCTATGACCATTATAATTTCATAAAACAAATATCAGGGATGTGGTAGAGGGAATCTATAGGGATCAATTTGAGACAGATATGGCTTTATTTACAAACGTGTTAGAGCTTTTATTGATATTAACATTCTAAACAATAAGTAATGAAAAGATGAAAAATGAAGGCTATATATAGCGTCATTGTGAGGATAAATATAGCATATTTACTAAATCAAGAGTCATTACTCCGGTGTTACTGGACCGATCTAGCTGGTTTTCAAACTTGTCTGAGCTTTTATTAATATCAACAATCTATTAAAAAGATCAAATGAAAAATGAAGCCCCTAATAGTCTTAACAATTCAAAATATAGCATGTTTAACTAATCAAGGGCCATAACTCCGATGTTACTAATTTGATCTTACTGGTTTTCAAATGTTTTTGAGCTTGTATTAAAATCAACAACCTGGCCAAGTTTGATAAAGATCAGAATGTAAATGACAGCCATGTCGTCTTAACGAGGCAAACTATAGCATATTTAACTAAACGTCATAACTCGATGTAACTACTCCGATGTAACTACTCCGATCTAACGTATTTTCAAGCTTCTCAGAGCTTTTATTAATATCAACACTCTGGCTAAGTTTAGTAAAGATCGGATGCAAAGAATGAAAGCCTTAGCGTTTTAACAAGATAAAAGTTAACGGACGAACGACAGACAACACGACATCCCATAAGTTCTACTGGCCGATACAAGCAAGTGCCGTAAAAACGTAACATTTCACATCAAAACTTGGTTGTTATGAACTGCATCGATATAAAATACGAGTCAAAAATCCTAAATACTAGACCGATCGGTCGATCAGTTTTACTGTGGTGAAGAAAAAAAGATCGATCTTTTCAGTTTCAAAACAAGCATGTGTTGGTAACTAGACTAACAGACCGTATTTTCGTAATGTTAACATCGAAAGTTTACTGAATACACTTCACGTAAACCAATCTGGCATGCGCGCGTGAAATTTGGATTACTCAGATATTTATGTTTACGTCATATAATGAGTCAGCGTGTGAAATATTTATGTCTACACCGTTGATTTTCCCGTTAAAATGTCAATAAACAAGGCGACTCGTTCGACTCACAACAAAAACAACGAGATATTAGATCGCTATTTTGAGGAAAAAACACATAGGGCGATGATGAGACTCGTTCAAAACAAATGGTAGAAAAACGTAAGCAGCAACAAGCTGTATATGATTGAACAAAAAGGCAAAGAGAGGTAAAAGGGAGATTTATCAAGTCTGCCGAATGCACCATTGACAAAACGTTATACTTTTTCATTCCTTTAATAGTAAAACATAGGTGCTACTTAGTAGAATGGTAAAACATACAGGAAATAAACAATTCAATAATTGAACTCTGCAAAACTAACTTTCAAATTTAGAATCGTAAAACCATGCAATCTTTTATGTGGACCACTAATAAAAACATATTTCAATTAAAAAAGATTATTTAATTAATAAAATGGTTTTATTCAAATAGTCTACAAGTGAACAAAAGTATACACTTGTTCTGTAAACTGTTAACTGAAATATAGTTTAAAAAGTAGTATACAATACTAATAGTCTATATATTAAGACTTTTTATATATAAAATCCTTTAATATTATGAAAAAGTATTAAAACTTTTTATATATAAAATCCTTTAATATTATGAAAAAGTATTAAGACTTTTTATATATAAAATCCTTTAATATTATGAAAAAGCATAAGGTCAACTTAAAAGTTGGTAAGGTCGAGTGACTTTTTTTCAACTGGTAGACCTACAGGTCAAGTAGCCCTTGAAAATATTTTACACCCCTGATCAGTATCACAGAAAACTTTAATATTTCACGTTTTGCGACATCAATATCACATAAAACTCTAATATTTAATGTTTTGCGACATTTCCCAAACAATTCACAATTTTAAGGAAAATAACGCTAATTTTCATTCAAAAAATGGGGGAAAAATCACTGGAAAGTAATCAAGTCTGTGAACCAAATAAAGACATGAGAAGGTAACCTACTGTGTAAAGCCTCCTGTGCAGAACTCTGATGTTGTGTCGGCTGTGTTTTCTTGTATTGAACTTCTGCATACTTGTAAGCTTGTTTGAATAATTTCTCTACCTCGAGTATCGTAGATGAATCTTCTTCTGCCAGTAATATCAGGGCCGTAGCACACCTGTAGATAGATATAGTGTACAATGATTGGCCCCCTGTGTATACAAGTATCATAGAACTACTTCTGGATACAGAGGTTCATTTCATATAAAACACGTTCATTTTTATATTTACAAACCTTAGT
Organism: Cyrtodaria siliqua; assembly: GCA_037043455.1. Classification (NCBI taxonomy): domain Eukaryota; kingdom Metazoa; phylum Mollusca; class Bivalvia; order Adapedonta; family Hiatellidae; genus Cyrtodaria; species Cyrtodaria siliqua. Next base: position 16,839 of record JAWPHD010022797.1, on the reverse strand, counting down.
ATTTAACAAGTTCCATATAATTCATATTTAATGAAGAACACCAAGATTATTTTATCATGCTGTATAACATCATTTGGTTGATTTATTCACTAAAATCAGAAAACTGAGCATCTTGCATATTGTCGTTGAACGATGTTTGACGTCATGATGATAATATAGTCGTGGTAATATCAAAAATATAACATAATATTCTCAAATATTATAAATGTGTGCGGCCTAGAGGTTAATTGAATGTGTGGGGTGCCATGGTCTAGAAGTTGATTAATTGAATTTGTGGGGTGCCATGGTCTAGAGGCAGATTAATTGAATGTGTGGGGTGCCATGGTCTAGCAGTAGATGTATTGAATGTATGAGATGCCATGGTCTAGTGGTAGATGTATTAAATGAGTGGGATGTCATGGTCTAGTGGTAGATGAATGTGTGGGATGCCATGGTCTAGTGGTAGATTTATTGAATGTGTGGGATGCCATGGTCTAGGTATTGAATGTGTGGGATGCCATGGTCTAGTGGTAGATTAACTGACAATGTCCGATGCCATGGTCTAGTGGAAGACGATTGAATGTGTGGGATGCCATGGCCTAGAGGGAGATGTTTTGAATGTGCGGGATGCCATGGTCTAGACGTAAATTTATTGAATGTGTGGGGTGCCATGGTCTAGAGGTAGATGTATTGAATGTTTGGGATGCCATGATCTAGTGGTAGATGTATTGAATGTGTAGGATGCCGTGGTCTAGTGGTAGATGCATTGAATGAGTGGGATGCCATGGTCTAATGGTAGATGCATTGAATGTGTGGGATGCCATGGTCTAGAGGTAGATTTATTGAATGTGTGGGATGCCATGGTGTAAAGTGTTATTAAAAGGGGCATAACTGTGCCAAAATGAAAGCAGAGTTATTGGTCAAGGTTAACATTCCTTTGGATAAAATGAATGTGTGTGTGTGTGTGTGTGTGTGTGTGTGTGTGTGTGTGAAGATCCAGGAATATAGGTCAAATATTTTTTAAGTTATAGCCAGTTATGAGCTTGGTTGCAGGTTAAGGTTTTATGAAAAGGGACATAACTCTGCATGAACGTCAGAGTTAACATTCCTTGAGTTAAGATGAAGATGTGTGTGAGGTTTTATGGACAAAGGTCATATACTTTTCAAGTAATGGCCAAGGTGACGTTGCAGGTTAAAGTGTGACGTGATAAGTAGAGACAGCGAAACTGTGTACGGCAATGTAATATTGCGTTTGGATAAATTTCCAGTCCTGGGTGTAATATATAAAAATCTTACTTACTCGGGATTCTTCTCAAGGGCATCATTTGCTGCCTTAATTCTTGCCTGGGGCTTTCTCTCTCTCCATGCCGTCTGCATTACTGAAATATACACACATACAACATGAATCGTGTTTTTTGGAGAAATATTACTGTCTGTACATGTAATACAATAACTGTGATACGTGATTCTCCTATTTTCTTTACCCTGGGGATCGAAGTGATCTTTATTGTATTTGAATGCTTGCCTTGAACATGAGTGGGTTTCAGTTCAGTGAGTGGGTTCCAATTTCACTGATTCAGTGATAGATGTACAACATAGGCCATGTGAGTGGGATGCAGGGTTTAAACAGTGATAGATGTACAACATAGGCCATTGGGTGGGATGCAGGGTTAATGATTCAGTGATAGATGTACAACATAGGCCATGTGAGTGGGATGCAGGGTTACAGTGATAGATGTAAAACATAGGCCATGTGAGTGGGATGCGGGGTTACAGTGATAGATGTACAACATAGGCCATTGAGTGGGATGCAGGGTTAATGATTCAGTGATAGATGTACAACATAGGCCATGTGAGTGGGATGCATGTTCACTGATTCAGTGATATATGTACAACATAGGCCATATGAGTGGGATGCAGGTTCACTGATTCAGTGAAAGATGTACAACATAGGCCATGTGAGTGGGATGCAGGTTCACTGATTCAGTGAAAGATGTACAACATAGGCCATGTGAGTGGGATGCAAGTTCACTGATTCAGTGAAAGATGTACAACATAGGCCATCTGAGTGGGATGCAGGGTTAATGAGTAACGCATACATGTCAGAAGTATAGGTATTGATTTCATCAGAACACTTCCAAAAGTTGATAGCTATAACTCAAAATCTTAGCAAATTGCACCATGAAATGCCGTGTTTTGTCCTTTTAGTGCATGTAAGGCCATATTGGGGCCACTTAGTGCATGTAAGGCCATATTGGGGCCACTTAGTGCATGTAAGGCCATATTGGGGCCACTTAGTGCATGTTAGGCCATATTGGGGCCACTTAGTGCATGTAAGACCATATTGGGGCCACTTAGTGCATGTAAGGCCATATTGGGGCCACTTAGTGCATGTAAGGCCATATTGGGGCCACTTAGTGCATGTAAGGCCATATTGGGGCCACAACCTCAGATTTAGATGAAGGATCAAGTTCCCATCAGACATGCCACTGCAAGGGGTTGAACCCATGAGGCAGAGGTCTGCAGATCTAAAGCGCAAGGTCTCATCTCCAATATAGCACCCTTGACTTTGTCAATATTTTCACTTATATCCACTTTATGACCACTTTTCTCAAGCTGATAATAAATAACATCATTATCTGAGTCTGAGGAAATAACAACAGTATCTGTGTCAGAAGAAACTATCACTTGCTATTTGGAAGTAGTTTTTGTTGTTAATTCCCAATAAAACAAATAAGCCTATATCAAGTTCCAAAACACTCGGTTTAGTCTAATGAATGACAAGAGCATTCAGTCTAGAAATGAGAAACAAAATCAGACAAGCAAGGGCAGTATCAGTGTAATGCAGACGCTAATGTTAAGGTATGGCCGTGGTTAGCACCTAACCAGGAATTGTGCGATGACTGAATTTGGATTAATCATTGTAATATTTAACAAGATTCCCCCACCTGACCAGTCCTTCGGATGAGACTTAAAATCGAGGCCTATCTCGCTAAATAAATGCGTATACAAGCAGACGCTATAATCATGCTGGGAGAATAACTTCCATCGATTTTAAGTTCAGTTTGTCTCTACAGTAAAACAATATGCTCCAGCCATTAACAGTGACTTTACATGAATCTTCCACACTACAGAAGGCTCAATCTGGAAATTAAGTATTGATTTTACCTGTAATTATAATTCCCAGTGATTGTGTATCATTTAATCCCTTAAAACTGTCAGTAATCATCCCTACACAATAGAAGGATAAATGTAACAGGATAACTCCGGGGAATGTTGATAACACCTCAACTTGCAAAGAATATTGTATTATTTCAATCACCTGAACATAATTAATGTCAGTAATCTGCTAGAGAACAATCTCCATTATATTGACGTCATCACAAATCGACTACGTTTCAAATTAAATGAAGACATGAGCACCAACAAACAATAAGTAAAGGACAAGCCATAGGAAACTTGATTTGCCTTGGTATTCATCTTGGATTTTACAGGAAGCTGAATTTCAGTTATTCTGTCATTCTTTGTTTGAATGACTGTGTGTTTTTACTTCATTTTTAGCACGTGTTAGGCCATATAGGTCAAAAAAATGTTTTTGGTGGTGGAGTCAAACCACCCCGTTTCCTGGGCAGAACCAGAACTGTATATCTCCTGCCACACGTAAGAATCAACACTTTATGACTTGACAAGTCAAGCTTCCAGTGGGATTCAAACCCACAGAGGTAAGAGGCCATACAGTTTTAGAAGCAGCATCTTTACCATCCCAGCCACGGAGGCACCTCATTCGCAGCATGGAACATGACAGCCTGGATCATGGCTGTAGTAGATCTGTACACCAGGTGTCATCAATGTATAAAGAAATAAATTATAAATAGAAACCATTTGCCATGCTTTCTTATTATCATACTTACATTCGTACTTACTTTCATATTCGGGTTTACCAGCATCAGCATCACATGTGAAAAATGTCTGGTGATCTTGTGCCGAGAGATTCATGTCGTAATAAGTCAGCGGTTCCTTGTTTGCCTTCCACGTAAAGCGTAAATACTCTGCACCCCGAAACAGATTCAACGGGTTTCTCCAAACTTTACATTCTAGGAGAGACAATAAAGAGTTATAAACAGATCAAAAGTTATAAACAGATCTACTATAAACAATAAAACCTTTTACTATGCTCTTTAACAAGATAAACACAATTTGCGTATTTTGTCCTGTTTTGTTGAACATGATCATTTCAAATTGACATCAAAGATATCATTAGGTTTTATGGCCTAGGTTCCAGTCTGAGGCTTAAAGGAAGTACTTCAGGATTGGTATTATCCTTAGAATTGTTCAAATACATTTATATGTATTTAATTGATAAAAATAAACTAAATGAGCCATAAAACATAAAAAGAAATTACGCTTAACATATAAAATAAATGATCCGGTGAAAGTATTTCCTAACTATGGTGTTGCACCAGGGATAGCTTTTTAAACTTGGTGGTAAAATCAATCCTAATGTATTGCAAATCATTAATAGTAATTATTTGAGTAATTCAAAGCAAACTATTTTTCTTTATTACCACAGACATATTAATAAACAGATAGGAAATTTCCTATCCCAACCAATGAAGAAACCAAAATATCACGTGGCACCTTAACTTTTCCTTCTATCTCCTCTCTCAATTATTCACTGATTTTGATGAGAATACGTTCAAAAGATTCATAGTGAATAGCAAAACGGGATTATAATAATTTATGGCTATTTTGAAAATAAGAAATTGTATAAAAAGTTGTTTAAAGTTAAAAAATACTATTTTGCCTTGTGCCGAGGCCATTTTCCACATAAAATAAAAAATAAAATTTCACCCCCGCCCCTATTTTGAAATAAATTTGGATGAGAAACTAGCAATTAATTTGTTATGGCCTTATGCTCCAAATGTAAGAGAAAGGAAAATACTACCATCGGAAAGAAAAGTAAATTTGTGATGGGATTTGGCATGAATGAAACTTGTATCTATAAAACTCTTTATGATGTGTGTTTAAAGTTGGGAAATAATTTGTGAATTTTTCGCACTGTGCCATTTGAAATTTAGATAATTTTAATAGTGTCCAATCTATTTGTTATTTACTAATTGTTGATTATATTGCACCAATATTATATTTAAACCTACGATAGAATGAATGAATGGTGTTTTACGGCACGTCGACACATAAATAGGTCATATTTTGCACAAAAACTGATGAATGATGAAGAAATGAAGGATTAGTTAAAAATTAATGTAAATATATAAAGATAAAACTATTTATAAGTAAGGGATGATATGGTAGTAATATAAACTATATATGTAAATCAACCTACGATAGAATAACGAAGACAAATACTGAAATCTTTTAATTTCAATACCGTTTTTCAAACATATTTAAGCACTTAGAAGGTGTAAAGTCAAACTGATACTCAATAAATACACCAGGATGCAAATTTTAATGCTTGATAAATACTTCCGGATAAATACTTCCGGATAAATACATAAATACTTCCGGATAAATACTTCCGGATAAATACTTCGACTGCCGTGTGTACTTTTAGATGTTTTGAATTTAGTAAAAATAAACTTGAAAATATGCCTATTCCTGACAAAAGCACTGCCTAGCGGGGAATATACACCCTTGCTTCATTATTGTGGACCTAATACTTCGAGAGTTGTTAGCACAATCACTTGTAAAAGGAAAGGTTAAGTACCAGGTTAAACCTTTTTTCAAGAGGAATAATTAAAAAATATTAAGCAGAGAGTTATGGACCTTTTACAACACCACAACATAATACACAGAATATTTCAGACTGAACCTAGGCTGAGGTTTGTAATATGCAAAGGCAAGTTTTGTATAAATATTCCTTTATAAGGAATACATTGTAACGCCTACTAAATGGAGGCAGACATCTGTTACAATGTTCAGATTGTAAAAGCATCATTTATCATATAACCTGATTACTAAGTAAACAGAATAAACAAGAGGTCAATGACCTTGAAGCTCTACTGATAGATTTTTGATAGCTAGGTCAACATTCCTGTGAAGTTTCATGAAAATCCATCAAGTAGTTTCATAGGAGTAGTCGCTACAAGTTTTCATTATATAACTCTATGTAAACAAAGATGGCCGCTGGCGGCATGTTTAATGTCAAATCAAAATAATTTTTGACAAGGATCAACATCATGTCATACTGATCATTTCAGAAAAACTCCCATATCAATATCACTTATAGTTTTCAAGAAGTAGTCGCTACAAACTTGAATTTGAAAATCTATTTTTAGCCATGGCGGCCATCTTGAATTTCCGGCCGACCTGAAATTTTTCTAGGATCAATTAGACATCAAGAGTAACATTCCTGTAAAGTTTCATGAAAATCCGTCGAGTAGTTACAGAGGAGTAGTCGTTACAAATATTTAGTAGATAACTCTATGTAAACAAAGATGGCCGCTGACAGCCATGTTTAACATTGAATCAAAACGATTTTTGACAAGGACCAACATCATGACATGCTGATCATTTTAGAAAAAGTCCCATATCAATATCACTTATAGTTTTCAAGAAGTAGTCGCTACAAACTTGTTTTTTGAAAATCTATTTTTAGCCGTGGCAGCCATCTTGAATTTCCGGCCGACCTGAAGTTTTGCTAGGATCAATTAGACATCAAGCGCAACATTCGTGTGAAGTTTCATGAAAATCCGTCAAGTAGTTTCAGAGAAGTAGTCGCTACAAGCTTTCATTATATAACTCTATGTAAACAAAGATGGCCGCTGGCAGCCATGTTTAACGTCGAATCAAAATAATTTTCGACAAGGATCAACATCATGTCATACTGATCATTTTAGGAAAAGACACATATCAGTATCACTTATAGTTTTCAAGAAGTAGTAGCTACAAACTTATTTTTTAAAAATCTATTTTTAGCCGTTTCAGTTTCAGAGGAGTTGTCGCTACAAATAAAAGTTTACGGACAGACGGACAGACGGACGATGGACGCCGCACCACGGCATAAGCTCTGCTGATCTCTGATCAGTCGAGCTAACAAAAAACTGTCTGTACATGCTTTTTTTCGAACTTAGAAGACAAAAAATACAAAACATGCTGAAACTAGGATTCAAACATTTAGTCAAGTGGATAATGAGAGCAAAGTATGAGTCAGATCTTTAGTTTGGTCATATGACTGATGAGTGAGACGGGGAATCATGAATTGAAAAGAATTGTGAAGAAGTGTGAATGGGTCAACCGCTGGACATGCTGTGCGTTGCCTGGTGGTGGGGTCGTAACCTCTTTTGATGTATTTGTTACCAAGTTTAAGTTTGTATGAATGTGACCATTTCTTGCTTGAACACTAACATGACCAAGCTGGAGATTCTCAAGCTGCCAATGTAGCTCAATGGACAACTGCCTTGTGCTAGGATCTGCAGACCTCTGTACTGGGAGGGTTCGAGCTCCGACAATGGTATATGACAGGAATTTTCATCCTACATGTTTATCTCCCTCTAAGGTCACTGTTCCAATATGACCTTATATTAAGGGCACGACCTTGTCGACGACTTTGTCATGCCCTTAATGGTTTATTCTCTTGTTGCTCTGGCTTCTGCCAAGTCACTGAGTACCTTCATTGTGACTTTCTAGGCTATTGTTTTTTTGTATTATATTTACACGAGCATATTTGTGTTTTACTTATATTGCCTATTGATGCTGCCTTGTTGGTTAGAGATTAGATCATGGCGGGGATTTCTTTATTTACACTGTCCTGTTTTAATAGGATGACAGTAGGGTAAGTGTGAGGTTTGGTGCACCCTAGAAGCGATTTAAACCCCCAGTGGCCTACTTTGCCACTGACCGTTCCAAGGCGGTAGCCCTATTGTCAACCCTTTTGTGTTTGTGATGTCGTTTGCATTTATTATTACTTGCCTTCTTGTTTGTCTGTTTGCGTGTTTGTTTTCTGTGTTTTGTGGTTGACTGTCCTCCTTGAATGCTACTTTCCCTGTCCGATCTTTTTATATTTCTTTACATTGTGTTGAACAATCCTTTTTCGTTTATTTCTCTCCATTTATACCAGCATATCATTAAGACAAAGGGTCCTATCTCCAAATGTTTGCATATTATTTTTGTTTATAGTTCAATGAAAAAAAGCTTTTCAGCTCTAGAGTAATCTCAGTTACTAATAATCAATTCAAATCAAACTCGCAGCTGAGCTCTCATTATCCACAAATAAACATGTTTAAAATAGAACATGAATCAATACTAGTGGAATAAAACAAAAATCATGAATAACAACATCTTACAAATCACACAGTCCTTAATGGAATATTCTTGTAGGCATGTAGTAATCAGCTTTAATACTGGTAAAATAACATCTGTCTGACATATTTTGAAATGGAACTACCAGTATGCAAAACCGCCTCCATAAAACAGTTCACAGTGACTGTGTGATCTGTGGTTAAATAATACTGGCACAGGGCAAACTCTACAACATACATGCACAATTATACTTAAAAAATCCAAAACTTAAATACAATAATGCTTTGCAGTTTGCTATACATGAAGCATGGCTGAATTCTTTATAAATACACATACACAGCAATGCCTGAAATTTCTGTTTAAGGAATAATGAAAAGAGTAACATACCCTGCCTGGTACTTAAGGAAATAATGAAAAGAGTAACATACCCTGCCTGGTACTTAAGGAAATAATGAAAAGAGTAACATAACCTGCCAGGTACTTAAGGAAATAATGAAAAAAGTAACATACCCTGTCTGGTTCTTACGGAAATAATGAAAAGAGTAACATACCCTGCCTGTTACTTAAGGAAATAATGAAACGAGTAACATACCCTGCCTGGTACTAAAGGAAATAATGAAACGAGTAACATACCCTGCCTGGTACTTAAGGAAATAATGAAAAGAGTAACATACCCTGCCAGGTACTTAAGGAAATAATGAAAAGAGTAACATACACTGTCTGGTTCTTACGGAAATAATGAAAAGAGTAACATACTCTGCCTGGTACTTACGGAAATAATGACAAGAGTAACATACCCTGCCTGGTACTTAAGGAAATAATGAAAAGAGTAACATACCTGCCAGGTACTTAAGGAAATAATGAAAAGAGTAACATACCCTGTTTGGTTCTTACGGAAATAATGAAAAGAGTAACATACCCTGCCTGGTATTTACGGAAATAATGACAAGAGTAACATACCCTGCCTGGTACTTAAGGAATAATGAAAAGAGTAACATACACTGCCTGGTACTTAAGGAATAATGAAAAGAGTAAAATACCCTGCCTGGTACTTAAGGAAATAAAGAAAAGAGTAACATACCCTGCCTGGTACTTAAAGAAATAATGAAAAGAGTAACATACCCTGCCTGGTATTTAAGGAAATAATGAAAAGAGAACATACCCTGCCTGGTACTTTGGTATTGAAGGTAAGACACTCATATTGCCAACTTGTTTACTAAGACGCAGGTGGAACAGAAGTTTTATCTAGTATTCAACATTCCACACAAAACTGAAATCAAATCGCGCTTAAGTCTCGTACAAACTTGGAGGCCCTTGATGGTCATCGTAGGACAAGTCATGGAGACTATAGGTATAATTCAAACAAGAAATTTTACAGAAGGTGACAAATGCCCTCAAAAAGGTTTACTCATTTGACCTTTGACCTCCAAGTGTGGTTTGAGGTACCGACCTGATTCATGCATGAAACACACATTCTCATTTGTGAACACTTGTGTGAGGTTTCATGGAAATCCCTTCTGTGCTTTGAAAGTTATAGCTGAGACATGATTGTTTCGGACGGAAGACGAACGGACGATGAGCTTGTGGGGCATAATAATCCACTGCTTTGTTGAAACCCCTCAGTCTTGTGAAGTGATAACAAGAGGTCAATGACCTTGAAGCTCTACTGATTGATTTTGATTTCAGGAAGTAGTCGCTACAGACTTGTTTTTTGAAAAATTATTTTTAGCCGTGGCAGCCATCTTGAATTTCCGGCCGACCTGAAATTTTGCTAGGATCAATTAGACATCAAGAGCAACATTCCTGTGAAGTTTCATGAAAATCCGTCAAGTAGTTTTACAGGAATAGTCGCTACAAGTTTTCATTATATAACTCTATGTAAACAAAGATGGTCGCTGACAGCCATGTTTAACGTCGAATCAAAATAATGTTTGACTCTGATAACCATCATGTCATGCTGATCATTTTACAAAAAGTCCCATATCAATATCACTTATAGTTTTCAAGATGTAGTCGCTACAAACTTCTTTTTTAAAAAATCTAATTTTAGCTGTGGCGGCCATCTTGAATTTCTGGCCGATCTGACATTTTGCTAGGATCAATTAAACATTAAGAGCAACATTCCTGTAAAGTTTCATGAAAATCTGCCAAGTAGTTTCAAAGGATTAGTCGCTACAAGTTTTAACTATATAACTCTATGTAAACAAAGATGGCTGCTGGCAGCCATGTTTAACGTTGAATCAAAACAATTTTTGACAAGGACCAACATCATGTCATGCTGATCATTTTACAAAAAGTCCAATATCAATATCACTTATAGTTTTCAAGTAGTAGTCGCTACAAACTTGTATTTTGAAAATCAATTTTTAGCCATGGAAGCCATCTTGAATTTCCGGGCGACCTGACATTTTGCTAGGATCAATTAGACATCAAGAGCAACATTCCTGTGAAGTTTCATGAAAATCCGTCAAGTAGTTTCAGAGGAGTAATCGCTACAAGTTTTCATCATATAACTCTATGTAAACAAAGATGGCCACTGGCAGCCATGTTTAATGTCGCATCAAAATAATGTTTGACTCTTATAACCACCATGTCATGCTGATCATTTTACAAAAAGTCCCATATCAATATCACTTATAGTTTTCAAGACGTAGTCGCTACAAACTTCTTTTTTAAAAATCTATTTTTAGCTGTGGCAGCCATCTTGAATTTCTGGCCGATCTGAAATTTTGCTAGGATCAATTAGACATTAAGAGCAATATTCCTGTAAAGTTTCATGAAAATCTGTCAGGTAGTTTCAAAGGAGTAGTCGCTACAAGTTTTTACTATATAACTGTATGTAAACAAAGATGGCCTATGGCAGCCATGTTTAACGTTGAATCAAAACGATTTTTGACAAGGACCAACATCATGTCATGCTGATCATTTTAGAAAAAGTCCCATATCAATCACTTATAGTTTTCAAGAAGTAGTCGCTACAAACTTGTATTTTGAAAATATATTTTTAGCCGTGGCGGCCATCTTGAATTTCCGGCCGACCTGAAATTTTGCTAGGATCAATTAGACATCAAGAGCAACATTCCTGTGAAGTTTCATAAAAATCCGTCAAGTAGTTTCAGAGGAGTAGTTGCTACAAGTTTTCATTATATAACTCTATGTAAACAAAGATGGCCGCTGGCAGCCATGTTTAACGTCGAATCAAAACGATTTTCGACAAGGACCAACATCATGTCATGCTGATCATTTTAGAAAAAGTCCCATATCAATATCACTTATAGTTTTCATGAAGAAGTCGCTACAAACTTGTTTTTTAAAAACCTATTTTTAGATCTGGCGGCCATCTTGGATTTCACATCAACATGAATTTTTGCTAGGATTAACTAGACTTCATGGGCAACATTTCTGTAAAGTTTCATGAAAATCCATTCAGTAGTTTCAGAGGAGAAGTCGCTACAAAAAAAAGTTTACGGACAGACGGACGACGGACGCCGCACCACGGCATAAGCTCTGCTGATCTCTGATCAGTAGAGCTAAAAAAGTTGCGCTAAAATTAATTTGTTAAGAAGGACCACTCTCAGAGATGAAGTGTACATTATATGTTCTCCACAGACCATTTAAGCATACTGCTCACTGTGTTACACAGAGATGAAACTAAACAGGCAACCATGAGTCACTATACTTGACATGTATTGGGCAAAATTTAATGACATCACACGTTGGGTATATTCTCTCATAAACACAGGGGAAATGTCCTCGGTAGAGAAATATCTCTCCATTGGGTGGGAAAACTTCGCACAAGACCATCATATCTGTAGTCTCGATATATACTGCTGTTAAAAGAAAGAGTTTATATACAAATATTTATAGAAAACACCTCTAGTCAATAGATTGGTACATCAGACAAATTTCATAAGGATATCTTGACTGGTATAAATTTACGTTTTGCCATAGAAACAACAACTAGAATTAAAAGGATGGAATTATTAAACAAGAGGCCCAAGAGGGCCTGTGTACGCTCTACTGGCTAATATGGCTCTCAGGACATCAATGAAGCGACTGACTATCGTCTTAAAGAGGCAAAATATAGCATTTTTAACTAAATCAAGAGCCATAACTCCGCCATTACTGGTCCAATCTGGCTGGTTTTCCAAACTGGCCAGAAGAGATAATAAAAAAATAAAAATAAAAAAAAAATTAAAAAAAAAATTAAAAAAAAATAAATAAAAAAATAAATAAATAATTAAATAAATAATTAAATAAAAAAATAAAATTAAAAAAATAATTTAAAACAAGCATTTATGTAAAACTGTGACCCCCGGGGTGGGGCCAGATGCGACCCCAGGGTCACCATTTGAACAAAATTGGTAAAGGACCAACAGCAAAATATTAAACTCTTGCAGTTTCAGAGAAGAAGATTTTTTAAGTTTTTCCCTATACATGTCTATGTAAAACATGTGACCCTTGGGGCGGGGCCAAACGTGACCCCAGGGTCATCATTTGAACAAACTTGTTAAAGGACCATAAGCTTATAATAAATGTAAAATATCAAACCTCTGGCTCTTGTAGTTTCCGAGAAGAAGATTTTTAAAAAAAAAATCCTATATAAGTCAATGTAAAACTGTGACCCTCGGGCGGGGACAAATTTGACCCCAGGGTCACAATTTGAACAAACTTAGTAGAGGACCATAAACTGATGCTACATGTAATACATGAGAGCTCTGTGCCATGTGGTTCCAGAGAAAAAGATTTTTTTCAGTTTTTCCCTATACAAGCCTATGTAAAACTGTGACCCCCGGGGTGGGGCAAAATGTGACCCCTGGGTAACCATTTGAACAAACTTGGTAGAGGACCACAAGCTTATAGCAAATGCAAAATATTAAACCTCTGGCTCTTGCAGTTTCAGAGAAGAAGATTTTTTAAGTTTTTCCCTATACATGTCTATATAAAACATGTGACCCTTGGGGCGGGGCCAAATGTGACCCCAGGGTCTATATTTGAACAAACTTGGTAAAAGACCATAAGCTTATAGTAAATGCAAAATATCAAACCTCTGGCTGTTGTAGTTTCCGAGAAGAAGATTTTTTAAAAAAAAATTCTATGTAAAACTGTGACACCTCGGGCGGGGACAAATTTGACCCAGGGTCACCATTTGAACAATCTTAGTAGAGGACCATAAGCTGATGCTACATGTAATACATGAGAGCTCTGTGCCTTGTGGTTTCAGAGAAGAAGATTTTTTAAAGTTTTTTCCTATATGTCTATATGACGCCATTTTTGACCCCGGGGACTTTATTTGAACACACTTGATAATCTAGGCATTGGCGATCATTTTAAAAGAAGAACTGTTGAAATCTGTCCAGGGGTTTTGGAGGAGAAGATTTTTTAAGGTTTCGACCATATATGGTAATGGCAGCCATCTTGGATGTAGCGCTGACCTATTTTAACAAATCTAAAAAGCATTCATCTAAGGATCATCCATGTGAAGTTTGGTCAAAATTAGCCAAGCGGTTTCTGAGGAGAAGTCGTTTGAAGAAAAGTTAACGGACGACGGACGACGGACAACACAGCATCCCATAAGCTCTGCTGGCCCTTGGCCAGTAGAGCTAAAAAAGGTTGATGTATACAGCAAAATACATCATATGGCCACCATTTTCATCTATTTACCAAGTTTCATAAAGATTTCTTGAACAGTTTCGAGTTGCGCTATGGAAATAACTTGACTTTTTTGTTTTGAAGTAAATCATTTATGCACAAAAAATTGATATAAGAAAGTTCTCAACAGAAAACAACTTATTTTGATATTGGAAGTTGTATACTGCATTATGCTACTGTCTGGTAAAAATTCTTTGTACTATAATACCAACAAAAATGGGAGGGGTCGACAACAGGTGCCAGGGGTCAACAACAATCAAAACTGATCACATGACATGACAGGTAAATAAAACCATAGAAACCCCAAAAAAATATATCTGAAAAAGCATGCTTAGCAAAGAAACAACTGACAATACAATGTAAAACACAGCTTAAAACAGGCCTACAATGAATTATAGCTCAACAATTTATAATGTTTTATAATGTTCATGCTATGGAGATATAACTGAAGCAATACTGACTGATTACTAAGAAGCACGCGCACACACAAGCCCAACTCCAAACTTAATTGCTGCCAATACTGTAACGGGTTAAGGCCTACATAGTGCTCGGACCTGGGACCCAATCATTCATGTTACAGTCTAGCAAAGTCCCCCCATGCTCCAAGAAGCTTTGCTACAACCAACAGCAATAGTTCTAGACCTCATTCTGTGATCAACTGTTATCAGTATATTTCTAGACAATGACTGATTAAAGCATTATTTACAGAAGGCTGACCTTATCAAGTGTCTACCAAAGGCTGACCTTATCAAGTGTCTACCAAAGGCTGACCTTATCAAGTGTCTACCAGTTTCAGTTACAAAACTGACAGTTTCTATTAGGAAAATAAATTTTCCCAAATCCAATATCCCTGCCCAGTCTGCACTTGTACATGTCTTTCCTATTACTAGCAAGGCTTAGCTGGCTAACAACGCTGCTGTGGTGCGCAGATTATAGAGACTGCATCCCCATGCATTAATAAAGCCTTGCAAATGAGTCAGATGTGAGGCAAACTGCTGGCAGATCGGACCAGGATAATTACTGACGACAGATTTCTTTTGAAATCAGCCATACAAATTATGCATTAGCTGTAAAATGCATTTTTGAACCCATCTTCTAATAAAAACACAGAATTTCTAACTGGCTTAAAAAATGTTTAAATTTTTCGAATTCTAATCTGAGTATGGATGTGGGTTGTATTGTTTGCCCTATACCAGTCCGTTGTACCTGGCATACTTTGTTGTCCTTGATTGTTGTTACCGTTGCTTCCGTTAGCATTGCTACTGTTGCTGCCACCCCCACCGTTACCACTGTTACCATTGGTGTTACCGTTCTCATTATTATTGGTTGGTTCGCCGCCCAGCAATGGAGATATGTGATTAAGAGACACCTGCTCGATGAACGATGTCCCGTATTTCTTGAAGTACCACCATTCAAATATCTGAAAGTACATGAAAAGCTTTCTTATTCACCGAAAGTGTCAGAAACTATTGACTGACTGATTGATTATATGGTGTTTCATTGACTGACTGATTGATTATATGGTGTTTTATTGACTGACTGATTGATTATATGGTGTTTTATTGACTGACTGATTGATTGTATGGTGTTTTATTGACTGACTAATTGATTATATGGTGTTTTATTGACTGACTGATTGATTGTATGGTGTTTTATTGACTGACTGATTGATTATATGGTGTTTCATTGACTGACTGATTGATTATATGGTGTTTTATTGACTGACTGATTGATTATATGGTGTTTTATTGACTGACTGATTGATTATATGGTGTTTTATTGACTGACTGATTGATTATATGGTGTTTTATTGACTGACTGATTGATTGTATGGTGTTTTATTGACTGACTGATTGATTATATGGTGTTTTATTGACTGACTGATTGATTATATGGTGTTTTATTGACTGACTGATTGATTGTATGGTGTTTTATTGACTGACTAATTGATTATATGGTGTTTTATTGACTGACTGATTGATTGTATGGTGTTTTATTGACTGACTGATTGATTATATGGTGTTTCATTGACTGACTGATTGATTATATGGTGTTTTATTGACTGACTGATTGATTATATGGTGTTTTATTGACTGACTGATTGATTATATGGTGTTTTATTGACTGACTGATTGATTATATGGTGTTTTATTGACTGACTGATTGATTGTATGGTGTTTTATTGACTGACTGATTGATTATATGGTGTTTTATTGACTGACTGATTGATTATATGGTGTTTTATTGACTGACTGATTGATTATATGGTGTTTTATTGACTGACTAATTGATAATATGGTGTTTTATTGACTGACTGATTGATTATATGGTGTTTTATTGACTGACTGATTGATTGTATGGTGTTTTATTGACTGACTGATTGATTATATGGTGTTTTATTGACTGACTGATTGATTATATGGTGTTTTATTGACTGACTGATTGATTGTATGGTGTTTTATTGACTGACTAATTGATTATATGGTGTTTTATTGACTGACTGATTGATTGTATGGTGTTTTATTGACTGACTGATTGATTATATGGTGTTTCATTGACTGACTGATTGATTATATGGTGTTTTATTGACTGACTGATTGATTATATGGTGTTTTATTGACTGACTGATTGATTATATGGTGTTTTATTGACTGACTGATTGATTATATGGTGTTTTATTGACTGACTGATTGATTGTATGGTGTTTTATTGACTGACTGATTGATTATATGGTGTTTTATTGACTGACTGATTGATTATATGGTGTTTTATTGACTGACTGATTGATTATATGGTGTTTTATTGACTGACTAATTGATAATATGGTGTTTTATTGACTGACTGATTGATTATATGGTGTTTCATTGACTGACTGATTGATTATATGGTGTTTTATTGACTGACTGATTGATTATATGGTGTTTTATTGACTGACTGATTGATTATATG
>JAWPHD010022796.1:0-24011 GCA_037043455.1 Cyrtodaria siliqua | reverse complement strand
CCAAGTATTTTGTTTCTTCAATAATTATAATTATCAAAAAATTAAATAATTGCTTGTAACAGTAACATCTGGAAGTAAGAGACGCTGTAGTTGTTTAATGTCTTCAAATAGTTAACGTACAATAGAAGTGTGTTCTAGTGCTGTGATTTAACTGATTCCAATATAGAATGAGAAGGAAATGAATGTTACAGTGGACAGAAGATAACATTTGTCACAAATTTTGCCAACTATGTTTAAGTTGCAAAACATAGGAATAACATTTGTCATTTCCATTTCATTTTAATATCGTTTTTAATACATGGTCATTTTACAAGGTTATGCGTACCGGGTGTTTCATAATATCTGTTACCGTTACATAACAAAACATTTCTTACAATGTCTAAATGTTTGAAAGATTTAAAATGCAGTTTTTAAGAGATAGTTATAAGTGCTTTTTTAGCATATGACTGTCTGTACTGCAGTGGATATAAACAGAATATTCAGACTTTGAATACGATGCCAGTTTCTGTGCTTAATCCGAAAAGAAAAGTTTGTGACCCAGTCAATTTTTGACTAGAACAGTCTCTTAGTAGTGTAAAATAATATGTATGCTTTTCATTCAATATATTTTTGAATTTGTTTCGTCAACAATATGTAAAACGTATTGCGTTTTAATGACTCCATAAGCGTTGTCATATTGACGGTTTACCCTAAATGTGATATACAAGATAAGATGTTGATCTCTCCTCTTTGAACTGATGTATATGGTAAGGAGGCCTAACGCCAAATCAAAGACTTAATTTTCATGACGGATATTATGAAACACCCAGTATTAAGAGATTATTTTTTAATTTTTATGTTACGATAATAAAACAGAAATATACTATGTATCTGCCTTCTTTTATTTATACCGACACTGTTACAATTTTAAGGTTCTAGAAACTGACAATGTATTTTCTTTTTGATTTTCAAATGTAATATATTTCCTCGACTTAAAATACCACCATTTGAGATGACGGAACACAAATGTCTAATTTAAAACCAACATTATTTCAGTATTACTGCAGATAATCCACTGACGAAATTAAGCGAAATAAGTTGAATGATTCCTTGTTTACTTATCGATTTTAGAATTCTTAATGTCAATGCCCAGTCTGAGTGTTGGCAAAAAGTTTGCTTTCATTCCTTCTAGCGGATTCCCATCTCACGCCTAAAGCACCCCTTGCTACTGCGTTGCGGTCTGTTTCAATTTTGGCTAGTTTTGTCTTTGGCTTAACTCTAAGTCTGCCTTTGTCGTCGAACTTGTGATCTCTGAAATAAAATAACAGTTATAGTGAACGCATTGAAAACCAAGAATTACACATCGTTCATGCAACATTTTCATGCTAACGAAATTGTAAGTAAATCACTTTGTCTTTTGTACTTAGTTCCATAACGTCCTCGGAACTTTGCAATTAGTAAGTTTTCGACTTTTTCTAAAAATAATCATATTGATTCAAATACTTTGGTTTTGAATTGAAAAATGAAAGAAAAATGAATACAGTATTCATGAATGGCTAATTAACTTAAAACTTAATATTTTCCTGATGTTGGCATGACAACCAGAGTTATGGGTGGTTTGCTATATTCTGATTAACTTTCAGAGATAACCACCCAAACATCGGTCCTGTGAAGTCTTATAAATTTCGCCCAGTGGTTTCAGAGATGTTATTTAAAGCAAAATGTTTACGACGACGACGTAAACAACAGCGACGGACGAAATAGCGATAAAATCTTAGGTTTTATAAAATTTTGATAATTGACCACAAAAAATGACTTCACGGATTAGCATAATTTAAAACTTCATTAATTCTTGCGAATTGGTTCTTTAACCCAAAACCCTTTCTCTTACTTGATTTGAAATAACGATGGGGAAGTTTTCGTGATAAAAAACGAGGCCTATGCATGGATTGTGTTTCATAATATGTGCAAAATTAAAGTACGCTTCAAGGATTAGCATACTGTTTCTGGTGCATTTCCCAGAAGTTTTCCAAAGTGTTCTCCAAAAGTACCAATTTTCACAAAAAAAAGAATATCAGTCGAGGGTAGCGTACATTTTTTGCGTTCGAATGCGCTATCTTTGGTAGAAAAATAGTTAAGAAATAAAAATCTTACCTCACTCTGAAGGTTTCAATGCGGGCGAATGTATACACTTTTTGTCTTCAACGAATTAGCAATAATGACGTCATAGGTCATGTGGTATAGTCACCCTGTTATTACTGGAGCGATGACGTTAACATAAACCGCTCGATATTAAACCCTAGCTCCGATGAGAACGTTTCGTACTTGTGTATATATTTAAAACTAAGCATTATTATTATTTTATTATATATGAACTGGATGAAGAATAATTTGTTTTTGTTAAAACTGTTAGATTGTATGCCTTAATGTCGAATACTATTTCCTCCCAATGTCTACCGAATATTCCACTAATAGAATGTAAACACACTTTGGTTCCCTAATTTATTACGGTATGTAGCATAATCGGAATAACAACAGGGTACCAGATTATAAAAACAATTGCTCAACAAAACGAAAGTTCTACATGACACAGCAACATCAGTTTTAGATTTCTGAAAGGTAATTACGTGTTATTCAATTTTTCCATGTTACTCAATCCCAAAATACATTTATGCATTAAGATCTAACATGTCAAACAAGTGGTTAACATAACAGCATAAACATTTTACAAATTACAGTTTAAATTCTTCAAAGTTGCTCTATATTTTAATCACAGGGGTCCGGCTCATGTGCTTTGTCGCTAAATACCAGTTGAAATCGAACAAAAGTGTCCTACATGAGTTGGGAAGACATCTGAGTCCAGCAGCCATATCATAGAATAAACATTATACAAGGGTAATCACTTGCCATACAGGCAATTCTCACTAAGTTCAGTATATGCTGAATATTGTTTTAATTAAAAGAGCAAATCATTTACCTCTACATGCCTCCTATACCCAAATGTCCAAGGTGTCCAACATTGGTATATATTTTAATATCGCTCAATACAGTACTGAGAAATCGTCATCGAAACGTTGAAAAACTGGTCAAAATATTTAGTCGGAAGACCCCGTGCCTAAACGCAGTCACTCTGTAAACAACAACTCTAACGGCAGTTGCGTACGAAACTAGACCACGGATCATTTAGTCGTCACTGCAGATAATGAATGCTAATTGTTTTTCTTACCAGTTAATTCAATAGAAGCTACATTTTCTATTTTGTTTACAACCGTCAAATTTTGTTTCAATTGACAGCCATATTGATCTGGTACCCTTCCCCTACTGCACTCGCTATTCTCTCTTCGAGCGCAGTAGGGGAAGGGTACCAGACCAATATGGCTGCCGATTGACTGTGCTACAGTCTGAATTACAGCATTTTTTTTCCTTCTTTGGACGGGTCCGGTAAACGGTTCCCAATCGCCAAAAAATAGCATTTTTCCCAATTTTGAGAAGAAAAAAAAAATCCCAATTCCAGGTTTTTTTTCTTCCCAAAATTGTAAAATGTTTTAGAATAATTTTCTTAATAAAGTTTTTTACTAGGGTTTTCAACGGTTCTTCTGCTTTTCTGTGTGATTTTTTTTTCCCAATTCTGAGAAAAAACGCGTTTTTTTCCCAATTTTGAGAAAAACCGCGTGTTTTTTCCCAATTTGACCGGTCACGGACCCATTCCCAAAATGGTGAAAAAAAAACGCTGAATTAACATGATATAATAGAGTAGAATAGGATTTTCTACGCAGTATTCACCACTAAGCGCTTGGGCGATCAAAATTGTTGATTATTGACTATTGTTTGTTGATGAACATTTTACTATACAAATACGTTTGAATTTGATAAACAATTTGATATTCCTTATTTCTTTTGTGTTTTTGTTCCATATAACACAATAGTGATATGATATGTTGTTTGTAACAATAGCGTACCAACTGTATATCCTTATAAAATAAACACTTTGGGTCTAAATAATGAGCAACCAACGAACTGGCATGGGCAAGTAAATTTCAGAGTTAACTTGCCATGTGCGTAAGCTGTCCATAAAGTTAATGTTGAGCCCTGGGGCTCATTTCCTGGTTCAAATGCACTCCTGCAGTAAATTACTTCAGTAAATTTATTTTCATTCATTTGCTGTCTAAATTTGATGATGTAAATATCAGTAATTTTCCATGCATTTCCTGTATAAGGCAGTAACTAGTGAATAGCGAGTACCAGCAGTATCGCGACACTGATACCGTATAATCCCTTATGAACGCCCCCGGTAACATTGTTGAAAAGGGTGGCATTTATCGGAGACCAAAAGTACATAATTTAACTTTTAAATCAGACATTTATTAGGGATTATACGGTATGAGACTGTACAGAGTTTCAGGTCTATGGTGACAGGAAAGCAAGTCTGAATTATTTCTTGTCTGAAGGCATCATTGCTCTATGTTGTTGCACATAAAACTACATTGAAGATTATGGTAGATTTCTGTATTGATTATGATTCGATTTGTAGGCTGTGTGTACATCTTATCAACTGAAACTTCTAAAGCTGATACTGAGATGGCTTCAGATGATTTCAACAAGAAGCAGCTGGGTTTGAAACTGAACAGAGACAAGATAAAACTTTGGGAGTCTCCGTACACCAACAGAGATGGTGGCCCAGGGCAGATACCAGAGGTACATATATATTTACAGGCACTGGGGGATCAAATTTAATATTTTAAGTCACTTGCTAAAAAAAAGCAAGTGCCAATATTTTGTACTTGCTAGTTTAATCAAGGTACTTACATTAATTAATCACTTAGAACCTTTGATTCATTTTAACAAGATTGCCATACCAGTACATGATGACTTTTTTTACACTCGGCTAGATGCAACATTATACTTACTATGCACCTATTTTACTAAGTTTGATGAATATTTTCAGAGAATAAATGTAGACTTTGACATAGTGGGTTTCCTTAATTGCTTTCAGAATTTAGCAAGTTCTGAGGCCAAAAATAAAATTATGTTTGTTTCCCCTTCCCGACCCATGCAAAAAAGGGTTGGGTAGGTAGGTAGGTAAAATATTTTTTTTATTTCATTTCTTTTATTTGAGATCAAAACTGGAATACATTCTTTGGTCAGACACTCGTACCCACCCTATACAAAAAAAAAAAAAAAAAAAAAAAAAAAAATTCCGCCAGTGTCGAAAAAATAATTCGGGTCGCGGCAATTTCGGTGGGTCGGTCGGGAAGGGGAAACAAACATAATTTTATTTTTGGCCTGATATTTTCTACTTGCAATCTGCAAAAATATTCTTGCATTTAGCAAGTAAGTTAAGTAAGTGTTAAATTTGACCCCTGATTTACATTCACTTCAGATTTTCTGTTGAAGAAAAATAGTGTCCAATTTTGAATGAACACTTTTCATGGCGGCAAAGCTGATGCAATGCGCACAAGTCAATCTAGACAATGGCTCTTACAGTTTTTTTTTATCATTGTCTATTTCAAATATTAGTACTATAGTGACAGGAAATAATGTTAACCCTTAACCCACTACATATATATAATGGGCTGTTCTTTCTTTGAATTAAGACCATTCCATTTATGTGACAAAGGAGTGTTTTGGGGAAAATGACTGATTGGCAGCTTGACATTGTAAACCCTGATCAGGTTATTATAGTCGTGCGTAGCGGGTTAATGGTTAATATAAGAATTGATTTGCTTTTTTACGGCATTTATGCTTACGCGCTTTGTGGAATTTACTATTTACAACCCGCATTAAAGCCGGATAAACATGCAAATTAATTCTTATAAAGAATACAAAAATATTGTAACGTACTGAGGCCATCCTTAAAAAAGTGTTTGTTTGCTGTGCTCCGACCGACCGTCTAAAAAGGCAGCGACCGTTGTTTGTTTTTTTAGCCCTTTCGTATTTTTTTTTTTTTTTACTAAAAAAATATTTGTAAAGAAATATTAATGAGATAGGAAATTATGATTTGTAAAAATGCTTAACCAGGACTGGCTAAAAAAAAAAAGAAAAAAAAAGAAGACCTACCTACCTACCTACCCACTTAAAAAATTCAGGGTCGGAGCACAGCAAACAAATATTTTTTTAAGGATGGCCTGATCATTGCCGTATCAGGCCTGGTATCATCTCGCAGGCTTTAGGTTTTGGTGCAGACATATAGTTTTATCATTCTGTGTGCAGTCCTTTCACATTTCAACTGCATTTATGCAGATAGATGAACGGATTACTGTTCGAACCAGTAACAGTTTTTTATTGAATTGATTTATCCACGAACATTTGACAAGAACACTGTACTGTATTTCATAAAAATTGGTATCATATGCATTTTTCTATCTTAGTTTGGCGCTATACAATCTTAAACAATTGACTGTAACATAACATTTTTAATAATAGGCTCACTGTAACAGACGAATACAGTCTAGAGTGATACTAATTTTGAAATTGTTTAAGCATACATTTGGACAATACATTTTCTTTAAACCTCGTCCAGCAGATGGGGACACAGTATTATTTTTTTGCTGTTTTTATAGCCGTTATTGGGCTAATAATATAACGCTAGAAATCTATTTGTTGGTAAGAGTTGGGCAGGTTTCCATATTCCTATGTATCCTTCCTCTCTCTCTGGAATGGCTATAATTAGTGTCAGAGTAGATGATCTGTTAAACATCATTCAATTCAAATTTAAGCATAACCTCGGTCACCCGGCCCACTGTGGCCACGTCTGAATTCTATGCGGATTCAGATGCAGGGAAAAAAGGAAGTTTGAAATCGCCCCTCATGTTGAGGGTGAAATCGCCCCTCATGTTGAGGGTGAAATCGCCCCTCATGTTGAGGGTGAGAAATCGCCCCTCATGTTGAGGGTGAAATCGCCCCTCATGTTGAGGGTGAAATCGCCCCTCATGTTGAGGGTGTTGCCCCTCATGTTGAGGGTGATTTTGATGAGACTTTAAGAGATTCCATGAGACTTGC
Organism: Cyrtodaria siliqua; assembly: GCA_037043455.1. Lineage (NCBI taxonomy): Eukaryota > Metazoa > Mollusca > Bivalvia > Adapedonta > Hiatellidae > Cyrtodaria > Cyrtodaria siliqua. The sequence continues at coordinate 17,033 of JAWPHD010022796.1, read as the reverse complement.
AAAAAACCTACTTTCAAGTTAATTTATCATTAATTTCTTATATTTATCTTTAAAGAAGCAGAAAGTGACGTCAAAAACTGTAACTGGTGCATCGACAGTGACGTTTATTTACAACATGACGTCATGCTAACATCAACTTAATGTGCGTAAAAAAAATGTGAGAATAAATTCGGCTAGGTACTACTGGGTTCTTGAATCAGCCTAATCTGGCCAGATCGATATCTGCAAGTAAGACATATGCATGTTACAGTCTTGGCAGGCCGCGACTAGTTTAAAGGCTAGTTTTACTTTGCAAAAAGCTCAAAGAATTATCAAAAGGCCATGAAAAATAAAGGAGATATGACCTATTGAAAATTTGCAAAGAAACATAAATGGAGAAGGCCAACTTTGAACGATGACGTCATCGCGTCATTTTACCATATATGGCATATGGACGAAATGTCTTTTAAAGCAAAGAAAATCACTGCAAATGTAAAATAAGCATACAATTTATATATTTTACATCTGTATATTTATTTTTAAGCAATTTGCAGTGCTTTAAAATCCATTTCGTCAATATGCCATATACGGTAAAAAGAAGCGATGACATCGTTCAAAGATGGCCGCCTCCATTTATGTTCTTTTCAGCTTTTCAATAGGTAACATCTCCTTTATTTTTCATGACATTTTGATAATTCTTTCAGCTTTTTTCAAGTTTTTCAGAGCACTTTTAAATAATCGTGTTTGAAAATAGTGCATCAACCCCTTTAAGCAAAGACACCTTATATCACATTCTTTTGAATATTTTCAGGAGATTCTAACCAAGTATTCTGAGGAGCTAAACATATCCAAGTCCCAGGTGACTGTTCTCATTGAAACTCTGAGGACACATGCACTGCAGAAGCTGGCTGAGAGGGAGAAGTTCCAGAAGTCTGGCAAGGCAACCCTGAAAATAAAGGTGGCTGGAAATAAGGTAAAACAGGTCTAAGGTTAAATTTTAATATGTAACTGAAACACATTATGATGTTTTTACTCATATACTGAAAGAAATAAGTTTGGCACGGTCTTTTGCATATCTAGCTTAAAGAAACTGAATGTTTATTTTATAATGTGAAGCATTTGATAACCTTGGCATGTCCTGAAGGTGTTCTTATTTTTCACTGATTTGTGATTCAAAGTAAGTATCAGAGTTATCTCCGTTTTATATAAAACAACAAATAAGAATATTATCAAGAAGTGGGTTTAACTATTCTGGGTTTTGAGTAATGAAAAACGCAAAAACAATTGACATTAACCTTGTCATTATAATGAAATTACGAACCAAAGTTTTAAATTTTAAAATAATCTCCCTCTATATTGAAATAAGAACGAAATTATAATTTCTGTAAAGCGGATAAATTAAAACACGTTGCTACTTTTTTTGGCAAATATCGTTTAAAAGTAATGTTCTGCATATACTTGTTAATTATGTTAATTGTATTGGTAATGGCGGCTGAAGTACATAGCCTTGAATCTGCTCAATGGGATTTACCATGTTACTAATGTGCTAAACTTATTTCTTTCAGTATATATAAACCATGAGATCAATGTATTGCCTTGTTCAATATAAAGCGACATTTACAAGTCGCTTCTGTTTTATTAAAAATCCATGCAGTGGTATTATTGTTTATGAAACAGATTGATCTGGAAAACTCTGTGACTTGCCGAGTTGTTGCTGTAACATCCATTATTCTTCTGGATCGGCTCCAGTCCCTTTGATCATTTGCTTGTTTTTTTCATGCTGCATATTATGACTAGTTCTTTTCACTGTCTCTAGACTCAGAAGAAGTCCTCGTCGGTAGAGGTGGACCTGTCTTCCCTTGGACAAGACCTCCGCTCCGTCGTGGCAGGCAGTATAGACCGACCGCCAGGCCAGCTCAAGTTAATTTGCTCTGGAAAGGTCATCATCGATCATGTAACATTGCAGGAACAAAATATAAAGGTAGAAGTTTGTTTATTTAGAACTGAATTCCTACCATCCATCTATCTGTCTCTCTGCACATTTTCGTGGGTAAGTTTGAGCAATAGCATAGATGTATGCAATTTTGTCACCTGCGTAGCATGGCAGACACTTATGGATCACTTTGTCATCTGTCCGTCACACTTTAACCTGAACCTAACCTTGATCATAACTTAAACATTATTTGACCTATGTTCATGAAACTTCTCACACATCTTCATCTCACCTCAAGGCATGTCGTAACACATGTCCAGTAACTCTGACTTTCATTTTGGCATCTCTGTTATGCCCATTTTTAGCTCTACTGGCCGAAGGCCAGCAGAGCTTATGGGATGCCGAGTTGTTCGTCGTCCGTCCGTCTTCCGTCCGTTGTTAACTTTTGTCTCGTTAAGACGATAGGGCCTTCATTTTTCATCCGATCTTTACCAAACTTTAACAGGTTGTTAATATCAATAAAAGCTCGGATGAGTTCGAAAACCAGCCAGATCAGACAAGTAACAGCAGAGTTATGGCCCTTGATTTAGTTGAAAATGCTATATTGCAAAATTTTGCCTCGTTAAGACAATAGGGTCTTCATTTTTCATCCTATCTTTACCAAACTTTACCACATTGTTAATATCAATAAAAGCTCGGACAAGTTCGAAAACCAGCCAAATCAGACCAGTAACAGCGGAGTTATGGTCCTTGATTTAGTTAAAAATGCCATATTGCTATATTTTGCCTCGTTAAGACAAGATAGGGCCTTCATTTTTCATCCGATCTTTACCAAACTTCATCAGATTGTTAATGTCTATGAAAGCTTGGTCAGGTTCGAAAAACAACCAGATCGGCCCAGTAACAGCGGAGTTATGGCCCTTGATTTTGTTAAAAATGCTATAATTTGCCTCGTCATACGATAGGGCCTTCATTTTGCATCTGATCTTTGCCAAACTTTACCAGCTTTTACGACTCTTTTTTGTATTATTATTAATTTTATTTTAATTATTATTATTATTTTTTTTATTTTATTATTTTTTTTTTTTTTTTTTTTTTTTTTTTCGTATTTTTTTTTTTTTGGAAATTATTATTTTTTTATATGTATATATATGTTTTTTTTTTAGCTCTATGTTGGACCAGTCTGACCAGTAACAGAGGAGTTATGGCTCTTGATTTAGTTAAAAATGCTATATTTTGCCTCGTTAATACGGTATGGCCTTCATTTTTCATCTGATCTTTACCAAACTTTACCAGATTCTTTAGTTATGGCCCTTGATTTATTTAAAAAGCTGTTTTTTGCCCGAAACTTTCAAAAAAACGTAAATGGCAGTCACTCGCTTCATTGATGTTATAAGAGCCATGTTAGCCAGTAGAGCGTCCACAGGCCCTCTTGGGCCTCTTGTTTTATAAAACTTTAACTTGCGGTCCAACCTTGACCATGGCAGGCGGCACAAGTGTTTCATGGAACACCCTTCTGGTTACTGCTTAAACATTGTGTAAACAAATAATGTCTTATTTGGACATTATTTGTGAGGTTTATCCCCGTGTGGTTGCCTGGGTAGAATACAACCACTGCAAATCCACTAGAGGCAGAGGGGTAGGACCCCCCTCCCCACCCCTTTCATGTTCATTTTGTCATTTTTTTTTATCATGCTCATTCAAGGTCTTCTTCATGACACCGCATATGCAAATGTGGAAACATGGCTCCATCATAAATGGAGTGTCTACAATAGAATTTGCAGCAACTCTGCAGTTCTGCAGGTTAGAAGGTTCTAGGCCCATTCTCCATATTTTATCTAGATGTAAATGGAGGATGAGCCTGGCATATTCATCCCTGTTTGGCGCCTTATAACCTTTCTTGTGTTGTTGCGTGTAAACCCAATTCAATTAATTTTGGGGTTTGAAGTTTATTGTGCCAGTAGATTGGGCTCCATAATGGTTATGCCAGAGAACAGTTCTGGTAGATGACATGTCATGGCAAATGGACATATACAGTGATTTTTTTTATTACTGTTTTTATAGCCGTTATTGGGCTATATTCCCAATGGCAAGACTAAGTTTTTTTCCCAATTTTGAGACAAAAATTCCCAACTGAAAGGAAAAGAGTAAAAGGGGGGAAAAAGAAGCATTTATAGTGAGTACGTTACTGAGAACGAAATTCTTTTAAATGCCTCTTTTGGACTTAATGTACAGAAAACAGTATTAAAGATACAATATTAAATGAATGTTTTACAATATTTTTTCCCAATTTTATTAAAAAATCACACTATAACTCCCAATTCTAACGATATGTTCTATGTTCCCAAAGTATAGAAAAAAAACAACACTGATATATGTGATTGTAACTCTACTGAAGACAATTTAAGTATGTTAGTTCTATAACAGTTTATTGCATGATCTTCAAACTGAGTACCCTTGTTAAAATCACAGCAAAATTAGTTGGTACTTGAATTTTTTATTTCATCCCATTAATTAAAAAAAGCTATAACATGTATTAAACAATTTTAAAGGGAATGGATGAAACCCAGCATTCTACAAATGACATTATTTTCCTCGCAGAATGGGAGTCAGATCCTGGTGTTGTGTCTGTCTGTGTCGGAGACCGAGGCTCATGTCCAGGACCAGTTGTCGTCGCAGTTACACGAGACGAGACACGCAGCAGAGTTACTGTCTGCACGCGCAGGAGAAGGTAAACAAGCGAGGTTTGATCAAATGTTGCTGTCTTAGAATTTGATGTTGTAATTTGATTAATGCTAAATTGGGTCAAGGTCACTGTTACTATAAAAAGTAAAATGGTTTCTGGTCAATAGCTTGTGCTTGGTTTAAAGGGACACACGGCAATCTTGAAGTGTTTGAAATGGGTGTCTCGATTTTTTTATTCACTATCATTTTTACTTTTAACCTGGTTACATTTAAATAAATCAAATTTTAAGTATTCACTATTTCATCTTATTATACTATATTTCTTAATGTATTATTGGTGCAATAATATAAAAAAAAAAAATATGCAAAAAGAAATTGCTTAATACTATTCTTATAATTAATGTTAATGATTGAACAAATGCAAGTTATGCAGAAAAACTAGCAGGACGCCGTGAGTTTTTCAAAAAATAAAGATTGCCGTGTGTCCCTTTAAATCATACTTTTTTACCCAACAAAATATTTGCACACCGTAGATGAAAACTGATTAAAACATAGTAAAATACCCGCGATTAGTGGTGTTCCGATTAATCAATTTGATCGATCATCGATCAGTTATGCCTTTGATCTGATTAATCGATTACAATTTTTCATGATCGACTTTACTCGGTTGTTGAAAATTATGATTTATTTCATTCTCTTGTAATCACAAATTTATAGTGGTTATCACAACTTATTTTTTAAAATATATGTTGGTCAGTTTCATTAAGTTCCTTTATTACCAGAACAATAACATACTTGAAATGTGATTTTTTTCTTCATTATAGTCTGAAAAAGGCTCTTTTATAGCAGCCATGTTTAATCAATTAATGATCGATCATCGGTCGGTGAAATATTCTGATGATCGATCATGAATTTTCAGCCTATTCCCAACACTACCTGTGATAATCTTCTCTCGCTATTGTGTAATTATCAAAATAAATTTTTTATGAATATACTCCTCATATCAGAAGGAAGTTTGAGATTGCCTTTCACGTTACTCGGTTTGATTATGTCCTTGAAAACCCAGTTTTTGTCACGCCTTTTCGAAGAAAAAAAGAGACATAGGTGTTGCTTTTCCGGCGGCGGCGCCAACATTCAAGTTTTGCGTTTGTCATTTTCTGACAAACTGTATGCACTCGACCTTTCAAACTTTGATTATAGTTGTATTATGGGTGGTACATCGCAACGTGACAAAGCAAATGTTGAATTGACCTTGACCCTCCAAGCAAAGGGCAGATAACGTACTAATTTTTAGGTTCAAGTTTTGCGTTTAGGTCATTTTCTCACAAACTGTATGCACTAGACCTTTCAAACTTTGCTTATAGTTGTATCATGGGTGGTACATCGCAACGTGACAAAGCAAATGTGGAAGTGACCTTGACCCTCCAAGCAAAGGGCAGATAACTTACTAATTTTTAGGTTCAACTTTTGCGTTTAGGTCACTTTTTCACAAACTGTATGCACTAGACCTTTCAAACTTTGCTTATAGTTGTATCTTGGGTGGTACCTGGCAACGTGACAAAGCAAATGTGGAAGTGACCTTGACCCTCCAAGCAAAGGGCAGATAACTTAATAATTTTTAGGTTCAACTTTTGCGTTTAGGTCACTTTTTCGCAAACTGTATGCACTAGACCTTTAAAACTTTGCTTATAGTTGTATCTTGAGTGGTACATCGCAGCGTGACAAAGCAAATGTAGAAGTGACCTTGACCTCCAAGCAAGGGCAGATAACCTTATAATTGTTACCTTCAACTTTGGCGTTTAGGTCACTTTTTCACAAACTGTATGCACTAGACCTTTCAAACTTTTCTTTTAGTTGTATCTTGGGTGGTACATCGCAATGTTACAAAGCAAATGTGGAAGTGACCTTGACCCTCCAAGCAAAGGGCAGATAACTTAATAATTTTTAGGTTCAACTTTTGCGTTTAGGTCACTTTTTCACAAACTGTATGCACTAGACCTTTAAAACTTTGCTTATAGCTGTATCTTGAGTGGTACATAGCAATGTGACAAGGCAAATGTGGACGTGACCTTGACCCTCCATGCAAAGGGCAGATAACCTTATAATTTTTACCTTCAAATTTGGCATTTATGTCACTTTTTCACAAACTGTATGCACTAAGACCTTTCAAACTTTGCTTATAGTTGTATCTTGAGTGGTACATTGCAACGTGAGAAAGCAAATGTGGATGTGACCTTCACCATCCAAGCAAAGGGCAGATAACTTAAATTGTTATAGTTACATCACTTTCTCATGAACTATAATTCATAATAATGCACTAGATGTTTTAAACCTACCTTAAAGCTTAATCTTCGAAAGAAAACATATTCTATTTTGACATAGTTGTGTCTTGGGTAGAGCATCTTTTCGGATGCCTGGATTTCATCTATGACCTTGACCTACTTTTTGGAGCTGATGATTTCTAGCTCTACTGTCCAAGGGCCTCATTTTTCATCCGATCTTTACCAAACTTTAACAGATTGTTGAGACCAATGAAAGCTCGGACAAGTTCGAAAACCAGCCAGACCAGTAACAGTGGAGTTTTTTTCCCTTTTTTATTATTTTTATTCATTTTTTTTTCTTTTTTTTTCTTTTTTTATTATTATTATTTTCATTATAATAAAAAAAATTATTTTTGTTTATGGTTTTGATTTTTTGATTTCATTATTTTTGGTGTTAACGCCATGTAAGCAGGAAGCATTGCTATGATTTCTAGTTGTGCCTATTGTGTTTTTTTCCGATTCGTTGATTTTTGATGAAGTTACAGCCCCTTGACATTTTTACTTTTAAAATTCTTGTCGGCGCTACTCCTTCTAAACACCTTGTTGGATTTCGACGAAACTTGGCAGGAAGCATCGGTTAGATGTCTAGTTGTGCATATTGCGCTTTTGTTCCAGTTCGCTGAGTTATGGCACCTTGACATTTTTACTTTAAACTTCTTTGTCGGCGCTACTCCTCCTAAACGTCTTGTTGGATTTCTACAAAATTTGGCAGGAAGCCTCAGTATGATGTCTAGTTGTGGAAAGCGTGGAATATCAATAAAATCTTGGACAAGTTCGAGAACCAGCTAGATATTGTTAGTAACGACAGGTTATGGCCCTTGATTTGTTGGAAAATGCTATATTGTATTTTCCTTTGTTAAATCTGTAGTTACTTCATGTTTTATCTGATCTTTACCATATTTGTTTAGAATGTTAATATAACCCCCCACCCATTTTTATGAAATTTCATTCATAGAAGAAGTGGGACAAATTAAAAAATACACATGCCAGACTAGACACAGCAGACTTAATGCCCATGATTACCAGGTGAGCGATCTAAGGCCATCCTATCCCAGTTGTTTTTGCAATGTTTTAAAAAAATAATGATGGGAATTTTATGTTGACAACCCTTGATATAATAGCCGTTTTAGCCAGTAGAGCATCCACATGCCCACAGACCCTCTTGAGCCTCTTGTTTTTAATAGAATGGCATTTTGTTTTAATAGAATGGCATTTTGTTTTTAAACAAATGCACTTAGATGTCATCTCAGCAAAAGCAAACGGCAAACTCCGTTGTTTTTAGTTACTAAAATGTTTACAAACTTTCATTTAAGCACCATTGACGTTTTTATTTTTACGTCCAGCATGTGAATCCACGGATTTCTTGTTTCATTGAATATCTGTTTCTTGTTACATCAATGCATGATAAGTAAAGACCTCTTGCAGCAGAAGAGTTAAAGCACATATGTGTCATACCAGACATAGTTTTTGTTATAAATAACATGTTAAGGACACCTTAACTCTCTCTGCTACTGAGATATCTCCATTATGTTTTCAATAACAATGTGATCTGCATATGGTTATATCAAAATCTTAAAAAAAAATTGTCATGCCAATTTTGTTTTAAAGCGTTTAATGATATGTCAGTTTGGTATTACATAACCTGGCGAGTTAATGAACCTTAAACTGAAGATTAAATCTACCAGTAGTAATACCCCCGCTTTCACAAAGTGAAGTGGGGACTATATAGGAATCACGCTGTCCGTAATGTCGTGTTCTGTCACATAACACATTTTTGTCACGTCTCATAACACTTTTTTTTCCGGTCCCATCGCGTAACATATTTTTATTACTAGCATTTTTCAAACAGTTTTGAATGGGTTGTTCCCAAACTTCATATACTCATAACTACTGATGACCTTATGTCCCTCTACATCACCCATTATTGATAGCCTAATTCATTAAAGAAGTGTGGTCCTTTGTTTGAAAAGCGGGGGTATTCATCTCCTTCAGTGATAATTCTAGTTAGAATTTAAAGTTGCTGATAATGAAAAAGAAAATAATAATTCTAGAATAATTCTAGACTTGATACTCTACCTGTAGATATGGACCTGGATGGCCTGGACATACAAATTGCTGATCAGAATGGCAAGCCCATACAGCTGCCTCCCGGAGAGAAGAAGGTAACGATGCAGTTATGGTTTACTCGTATAACAGTTCCAACACCAGATATAACTGTTTTTATCTGAAGCGAGGCTCTGCCGAGGTTCCGATTCAAACAGTTATACCGAGGGTTGGAATTTCCATGTCTGAACCGGATACCCATGATTGATTGATTGGTTTTCTTGCATACCTTTTACATTCTGTGTGTTAACATCGCCATGCAACTACTTAAGTTTTAAATGTTTATTTACACAATGACGTCATGCAGCAGCTGCTGTCATTGTTGATATCAGCGCATGACTTTTATCTTCCCACGTGAAAGATCAGGCTTTCCATCACCTATGTAAAATGTGGATAAACATATCCGGTATGCGAGAAAATGTTTTCCTTGGAAGTTATCAAACCCAGTGTGTATAGATTTAAGTCCTTCAACAAATTCATCATCTTCTCAGCAACATCATCATCACGTTTTTACCAACAACATCATCTGCTTCATCAGCAACATCATCATCTTTCATTATAACTGTCATCCTCGTTATCTTTTTCATAAACGTCATTTTTGTTTCGCCTTTTCGAAGAAAAATGCGATACATAGGGATAACTTTGTCTCCCGTCTGTCCGTCCGTCATGAAAAGTTAACGTTGGCTTTAACTTTCTCATGATATTTCTTCATGAAACTATCAATATATACTCATCATGACAACATCGACATGACCATACTAAAATATAAAGGACAAGGTCACACTGCAAGTCATAATATGGGTTAAATACTCTTTTATTTTTATTAACGAAAACTATATAGGAATCACGCTTGTCATGCCAGTTTGTCAAGGTCATTTATCTCGGTCCAAAAAACCTTGTTATACTGACAAAGCACTGACAGACGACACACGTGTTCCACGGAACACCCGTCTAGACTTCTATATCAACAGTATCCCCTGTAACAACAACATCATCATTTTCATCAACAACAACAGCCTCATCATATTAATTCTCTATATGTTCATGACTATTATCATCTTTTTCATCTTTTTCTGCGTGGTTCCGGGGGCCCCGTTTGGTTACGGGGCAAAGAATTGGGCCACTGCAGATCCCGTTGGAGGGGAAGGCAGAGGAGTAGAACCTCCCAAAATTCATGTTCATTTTATCATTTTTTGTTCATGCTTATTAAAGGTCTTCATCATGACCCCTGCATTGTTTCAGGTGCCATCTCTCTCATATCACTAGAGCAGTGTCAGAAAAACTATAACGTGGCTCCAGTGTAAATGGAATGTCTGCAATAGAATTTGCAGCTATCTCTGCAGTTCAGGGTGAGAAGGTTCTAGGCCCGTTCTCCATATTATGTACATGGAGGATGAGCCTGGCATGTTCATTCCTGTTAGGCGCCATATAACCTTTCATGTGCAATTCCTTAGGTTCTTCGGCAAGAATAGGCCACAGTGCTGTAGTTTACAGTGTGTAAATTTTGCTCTTTTTTTTTATCCCATTTCCAATAGCAAACAGCATGTTTTTTCCCCAGTTGTCAGAAAAAAACACACAACAATTTTGTGTTTGTTTACCATAAAACTCATTTCTGTTTATTATTACATGTATCATTATTATTACTTGCAGGCGCTCACTCTAGCTATGACGCTGCATGAGAAGGGCAGACAATCCTTGAAAAAGAGAAATGTGACTCTGGCATTGCCATTGCTTCTGGAGGCAGACAAGGAGTTCAAGTAAGTATTACCACCTCTCACATACATCAATGTTTTCTGCAATTGATTTTGAATGGCTGGGCGTTAGAGGTCTGTCCCAGGGAATGAGGTACAGTCAACTTCCCATACCAAAGACATTCCACAGCGTCGGAGTAATTGTCACATATCCTAAAATATTAGGAAAGAGATGTTTTAAAACATTTATTAAAATCATTTCCAGATGCAGATGTATGGTGTGCCGTTTTACTTGTTAATACCATTTTGCATACTCGAATACATGATATTTCAAAATGATATTAAAAAGTAAAACGGCGCCCCATACAAATGCATGTTAACCCAAGCATAAAGAACTGTTTGGATAAATAAAAACAAATCTTCGAAAATATTCCATTTAGGACTACTGTCTGTACGAAAACCACACAGACACAAACTTTTAAAACTGAAATTAACCCCACGGCTGCAACTGTTACAATGGTTGTCACATGGGTCTTTGCTCAAGTTTTCATGTATACATTTCACTGAATAAAAATCAGACAGTTATTTGGTTATGCTCAATATCTACTTACTTACGGACAGTGTCCCTTTAATAGATGCAGACTTCAAATTTATGACCGTAATACCCATGACTTATGGTCTGAAAAAACTCTGAAGTCATATAATGTTACAACGAAGGACTCGATGTCATTTGATAATATTTAAAACCAAAAAAAGGGCATTGCCCTTGAATTGTCATTGACCTTGAAAAAAATATTGTTACGCATGTTTTTACCCTATATTTCTATCACTTAAATTAATTTGCATTAGAATTGAGATAACTGTTTTAAAATTTTCTATTATCAGGCAGTATGTGGTTGGTTTAAGTTAATATATTAGTTAAAATCCTCAGACCTTAAAACCATTTACAAACCGACCCAAATTGAAAACCTTAACATGGTTATCTGTTAATTGACAGCACACAGTTAAGTTTTAAATTAACCTTTTATGCATTAATGATGACATACATAAATTAACTACATATTGTCTATGATCTGCCTCTAGGCAGTGTCGTGCAGCTATACTGGATTCCGTTGACAACTACGCTGTGTTATGTTTGGACATTGTTTGGTGTTACCTCTGTCTCAAAAATGTGGAAGATCTCCCAGATGCTGGTAATTGTTTTTATATTTCTGAGAGTAGCACAAACACATCAATATTGATCTCAAATAAAACTCAAATAAAACCTTAGTCATAAACAGTACACTACAGTACAGTAGACTACTGTAAACAGTACACTACAGTACAGTAGACTACGCGTAAATATTAGGCTTGATACGTAGTAAACACACTGGACTCCTCTTGTTACCACAACTCAGTGTTGTAATTAGAATAAATAGTGTATTTAATAACAAATCTAAATATTATTTATTAGTGTTTATGTATTCCAACAATTTACTTTTATGTATTGATATTGCTGTATTCCTGCAAGTTATTTGAATGTATGTGTATTGGTATTTGTGTATTGATATTTGTGTATTAGTATTTCTGTATTGAGATTTGTGTACTGAGATTTCTATATTGAGATTTGTGTATTGAGATGTGTGTATTGAGATTTCTATATTGATATTTATGTCTTGAGATTTATATATTGATATTTATGTATTGAGATTTGAGTATTGGGATTTGTGTATTGAGGTTTCTATATTGATATTTATGTATTGAGATTTGTGTGTATTGAGATTTCTATATTGAGATTTCTGTATCGATATTTCAGGGCTTTTTACCTTGTATAACAGAGGCCTGTAAAGGGCCTCTTTTCCCAACCAGAAGGCATCAGATCTCTCCGAATTTTAGAAAAAACATTCTGTAATGTATTTTTGTCTGTTAAGTCAAGTCTGACTCAGAGAAGTTAGTAATTATAATAAATAATGGATGAAAATATAAATAAAGCATAGTATTGTCATATTTACTTAATTTATGAAATCTTACATTTTTCCCAAAATGAAATATAAGCGCATTCTTTTTCCACAAAATGGGCAGACCTGGGCCTCTTCCCAATTTTGTGGGAAAAAGCCATTTCTGTATTGATATTTCTGTACTGATATTTGTGTGTTGATATTTGTGTATTGATATTTCTGGTTTGTGATTTCTGTATTGCGATTTCTGTATTGATATTTCTGTATTGATATTTGTGTGTTGATATTTGTGTATTGAGATTTCTGTATTGATATGTGTGTATTGGGATTTGTCTATTGAGATTTGTATATTGACATTTATATATTGAGATTTCTGTATTGATATAAATTTGTGTATTGAGATTTGTGTATTGATATTTGCGATTTCTGTATTGATATTTGTGTATTGAGATTTCTGTATTGGTATTTCTGTTTGGAGATTTCTGTATTGATACTTGTGTATTGAGATTTCTATATTGATATTTCTCAGTGCATTAAGATTTCTGTGTTGATATTTATGTATTGCTATTTCTGTATTGATATTTGTGTATTGAGACTTGTTTATTGATATTTCTGTATTGATATTTTTGTATTGATATTTCTGTATTGATATTTCTGTATCGATATTTTTGTATTGATATTTTTGTATTGATATTTATGTATTGATATTTCTGTATTGATATTTGTGTATTGATACTTGTTTATTGATATTTCTGTATTGATATTTGTGTATTGATACTTGTTTATTGATATTTCTGTATTGATATTTCTGTATTGATATTTCTGTATTGACATTTGTGTAACCCACTTACAGAACAGAGGCTCCGGAACAGTGAGACATTCTTTCACAAAAGTTATGGCTCTGATCTTGAGAGGCTTATAGCTGTGAAGGTAAGTAACTTTCTTTACTAAATTTCTATTGGTGAAATATCAGGATTTCTCAATGAAAGAATATTCATAATCGCTAAATAATGATAACAAACTCCGTACACAAAAAGACTGTGACATTAAGTTGTGACGTCAGTAAAGTTTGCTGATATCGATGTCATCCGCCGATAACGTTCATTACAACAAAACAGTTTGGATAAAATCCTACAAATAGTGATTTGAAATGTAATAAACACATTATTTATCTGCTGTGTTCAATTATATAGACATTCTTCACTCGATGGTAGGCATGTTTAGTTTTTTCACTCGCTCCTATCCGCTCGTACGTGAAAATAACCACACTCCTACCGTCTCATGAAAGATTTCCCTATAATTTAATCCAGCAGTTAAATAATCTCTATAATCTCTATATCATCAGTTATTTATCTCTGAGGTCGAGAAGTTGGCGGGGAGGTAAATATTTGTGTATAATACGATGTGACGGTAGTAACTCTTTGTATCAAGGTGTGTGAGTTTTTAAACATCAACTGTGTAATAATTAAAATGTAGAGAGTTCGGCAAAATAATTGATAATGTATCAATATTATAAAACCTATCGATATTATAAATCCACAGCTTTGTTTGTCTTTCCATCATATCATTTACATATATTACTTCCAGGGAAGGACGGTCGAATCGCTATTTAAAGGTTGGTTTAATCCATTCTTCATGGCATGTTCACACAATGTTTTTCAGGGCTCATCAGGAGAAGAGTTGGCATTGTTCATGCGTCTGCATCTTCTACAGGGCATTGTCGCCTTCCATCAACACAGACTAGATGAGGCTGTGCGACTTTTGGCCAAGGTATATTCCGTTATCAGTGGTGATAAATGTCATGTTTACCATTTATAGAATAGGCTAAACTTCGTTGTTAGATTCCGAGATCATCAAAGTTTTATATAAATTCAATAAATGGGTTTCAGGAGTCATTTAACACATTTGGGTTTAATCAGTTTGAACATTCTTATCCCCCCACCTTCAGATGGGAACATAGTAATTATCATTCATCCATGAATGCGTGTGTCGCTCTAGCCTTTGTGGCCGAGGGGTTAACAAAGTTGCGTTGTAAACCTTCTTGCCTCTCACCGCTGCGTTTTCGAATCGCACTGGGAGCTCGACTTGTAAGTGAGGAAGTGTAGATGGTGGGAGGTACAGTACTGGTTCTACCTAGGGAAACAGGTTGGTCTGCCTCTACCACAAAAAAATCAGCTGTCATAATTGTATGGCCTTATATGTGCTAAATATTACATAAAACACCATTCAAACAAACAGACAAACTGCTCTGTCTGTCTGAAAACTTCTGGGTAAAGTAATCCTTCACTAAGACTTTTTTACATTGTATTTCTTCATTGAACTTAATCAGACTTGGCATATATATAGTCATTGACAAAATCCCAGTAACCATACCAGAATGAAAAGTTCAAGGTCACAGTCTAATCACCTCCGTGGCCGGGATGGTAAAGACGCTGCGTTTGAAATCTTCTGCAAATGCTGCGGGTTCGAATCCCACTGGGAGCTCGACTTGTGAAAAAGTGTTGATTCTTTTGGATGGCGGAAAGTATACATTACTGGTTCTGCCCAGGAAAGATTGGGTGGTCTACCTTCACCACAAAAGATAGTTTTCTATTTCACTGGCTCAAAGGCTGATAGGGAGGAAATCAGTAAATGGTACAGCATTGTGCTTAATGAAGTCGAATACACCTAATGTTTTTTTGCAGTTGTTGGTTTTAATCTTTACAGGCAGAGTCTGAACTACAAAGGTTACAGATAGATGAAGAGAAATTAACGGCAGGTAATAAATGAACACTGATCTAAATGAAATAACATTGTTGGATGTAAATTAGATGGTGTCTCTTGTACTGGACTATAATGTACTGTAAAAGGACACACAGCAGTCTTGATTTTATGTGAATTTTTATGATGGCAATTTGTCCGTCGACCGTTAACTTTTTGCACATTTTTCATGCAATATATACCAAACTTGTTGATATCATAATCAGTGAAAGCTTGGATTCATTTGAAAATCAGCTGTTGGATTAATAACTCCAGATTTGTGGCCTCTTGAACTTTTGAAAATATTTTATCAAGTGTAAACAACAAATACTCTTGATTTCAACAAGAATTGATTATGAGTTATTTCCCTTAGATTAAAATATCCAGAGTTAAACTATTGAGAGAGTATGAAAGTTCTTTCCCTTGATTGAAACTAAATTTAAATCTTAATGTTTTGCATGTAGCATTACCTTATGGTACTCTTCAAAGTTTGCTCAAATTGGACCTGTGATGAGTTGGCCTTCATCTGAATATTTATTACACCAGTGTATAATAGTGTTTATGTTATTGCTTTATAACACCCCCACTCCGCAGGTAATGTCTTTAAATTTTAATTGTCAATTAAATTTATAGTTTTGAGAAAAATCAAAGTTTGCCACTTGATATACCATATTTCCCCTATTAGTAGCATCTTCCCTAATACAAGTGCCCCCACCTGTTTTAAGAAACATTTCCTTCTTCAAAAATCCAAAAGTTCCTGAAAAACATACTTTTTTCTTCTTTACCACTAATGGATTTGATTACGGGAGTTTTTTTACTACGACATCAGTATGGTCTATGACGTAAACCTTAAAGCACTATCATCATCAATACAAATTACCGCTTTTATTTATCTCCTTTCTTTCAATTCACTATTTATCTTTTATTATTATTTAATTCATATGCAACCAACCCTTATTGTAATCGTCAAGTTCGACGGAAATGTGTATCATGCAGATACAGAGCGATGACAGTGATATACTCAGTCAGGTTTAGGTTTAGTCAATACCGGTGTCATAGTAAAAGATAACCGTACAGTAATTCTATAAGGAAACAGTCGGGAAAGATATTGAAACCTTGAACCATAATAAGAGTGCCCACTTTGCACTTTGCATAGCGTCCGGGCGTTACTATTAGGGGAACTACGGTATTTATTCCACGTTTTCCCTCTGACATGCAAGAATTTAATTAAATAACCACAATAATATGTTGAGCTATAAAACTTCAAATGAAGTCTTAAATACTGTGCCATATTTTATAGTGATGACTATGGGTTTCAACGAAGGAGAATCTCGTCTAGGATTGCGAGCATGCGCTGGGGATGTGCAGAATGCTGTCTTGCATATTGTGAAGAGGAGACAGGTGAGTGTAATAGTGTCATATGGTATAACTAGACACTCGTGGTTGGTGCTAAATACATATTGAAAATAAACTGTTTATTTTCAAAACAAAATAAAAGCAGCTGAGTTTACCCCATCTATGAAATTGATGGATGATTAATTTCAAACATCAAATTTATTTATTTATGAAGTAATAGATTGAGTCTGGTCTCATCGAGTTTGTTCATTATCTGTTTTGCAGTATGGTGTACATAGTGACACTGTCA
>JAWPHD010022795.1:0-24018 GCA_037043455.1 Cyrtodaria siliqua | reverse complement strand
TACACATATATACCGTTTTTACACATATATATTCCGCTAATTACACATATATATTACGTTGCTACACATATATATTCCGTTCTTACGCATATATATTCCGTTCTTACACATATATATTCAGTTCTTACACATATATATTCAGTATCTTACACATAAATATTCAGTTCTTACACATATATATCACTTCTTACACATATATATTCACTTCTAACACATATATATTCCGTTCTTACACATATATATTCCGTTCTTACACATATATATTAAGTTCTTACGCATATATATTCAGTTCTTACGCATATATATTCAGTTCTTACGCATATATATTCCGTTCTTACACATATATCTTCCGTTCTTCCACATATATTCCGTTCTTACGCATATATATTCCGTTCTTTCGCATGTATATTCAGTTTGACGCATATATATTCAGTTCTTACGCATATATATTCAGTTCTTACGCTTATATAATTCAGGTCTTACGCATATATGTGCAGTTCTTACACATATATATTCCGTTCTTACACATATATATTCACTTCTTACACATATATATTCCGTTCTTACACATATATATATTCAGATCTTACACATATATATTCCGTTCTTACGCATATATATTCCGTTCTTTCGCATATATATTCAGTTCTTACGCATTATATGTGCAAGTTCTTACACATATATATTCAGTTCTTACACATATATATTCCGTTCGTACAGATATATTCTGTTCTTACACATATATATTCCGTTCTTGTATATATTCCGTTCTTACACATATATATTCCGTTCTTACGCATATATATTCTTACACATATATTTCCGTTCTTACACATATATATTCAGTTTTTACACATATAAATTCCGTTCTATATACATATATATTCCGTTCTTACGCATATATATTCATTTCTTACACATATATGTTCAGTTATTACGCATATATATTCCTTTCTTACATATATATGTTCAGTACTTAGGCAGATATATTCAGTTTTACGCAGATATATTCAGTTCTTTTACATATATATTCAGTTCCTACACATATATATTCAGTTCTTACACATATATATTCAGTTCTTACACATAAATATTCAGTTCTTACACATATATATTCAGTACTTACACATATATATTCACTTCTTACACATAAATATTCCGTTCTAACACATATATATTCCGTTCTTACACATATATATTCAGTTCTTATGCATATTTATACAGTTCTTACGCATATATATTCCGTTCTTACACATATATATTCCGTTCTTACACATATATTCCGTTCTTACACATATATATTCCGTTCTTTCGCATATATAATAAGTTCGACGCATATATATTCAGTTCTTATGCATATATATTCAGTTCTTACGCATATATATTCAGTTCTTACGCATATATGTGCAGTTCTTACACACATATATTCAGTTCTTACACATATATATTCAGTTCGTACACATATATTCTGTTCTTACACATATGTATTCCGTTCTTACACATATATATTCCGTTCTTACGCATATTTATTCTTACACATATATTCCGTTCTTACACATATAAATTCCGTTCTTACACATATATATTCCGTTCTTACGCATATATCTTCAGTTCTTACACATATGTATTCCGTTCTTACACATATATATTCCGTTCTTACGCATATTTATTCTTACACATATATTCCGTTCTTACACATATAAATTCCGTTCTTACACATATATATTCCGTTCTTACGCATATATATTCAGTTCTTACACATATATAATTCCGTTCTTACACATATACATTCACTTCTTACACATATATATTCCGTTCTTACACATATATATTCCGTTCTTACGCATATATATTCTTACACATATATTCCGTTCTTACACATATATATTCAGTTCTAACACATATATATTCAGTTCTTACAAATATATATTCACTTCTTACACATATATATCCCGTTCTTACACATATATATTCAGTTCTTACACATATAATATTCAGTTCTTACTCATATATATTCAGTTCTTACACATATATATTCAGTTCTTACACATATATATTCACTTCTTACACATATATATTCCGTTTTTACACATATATATTCCGTTCTTACGCATATGTATTCAGTTCTTACACATATATATTCACTTCTTACACATATATATTCCGTTTCTTACACATATATTCCGTTCTTACGCATATATATTCCGTTCTTTCGCATATATATTTAGTTCTTACGCATATATATTCAGTTCTTACCCATATATGTGCAGTTCTTACACATATATATTCAGTTCTTACACATATATATTTCCGTTCGTACACATATTCTGTTCTTACACATATATATATTCCGTTCTTACACGTATATATTCCGTTCTTACACATATATATTCCGTTCTTACGAATATATATTCTTACACATATATTCCGTTCTTACACATATATATTCAGTTTTTACACATATAAATTCCGTTCTTATACACATATATATTCAGTTCTTACGCATATATATTCCTTTCTCATGCATATATATTCAGTTCTTACGCATATATATTCAGTTCTTACACATATATATTCAGTTCTTACGCATATATATTCAGTTCTTACGCATATATATTCAGTTCTTGCACATATATATTCAGTTCTAACATATATATATTCAGTTCTTACACATATATATATTCCGTTCTTACACATATATATTCAGTTCTTACACACATTTATTCACTTCGTTACACATATATATTCCGTTCTTTACACATATATATTCCGTTCTTACACATATATATTCCGTTCTTACACGTACATATTCCGTTTCTTACACTTATATATTCCGTTCTTACACATATATATTCCGTTCTTACACGTACATATTCCGTTCTTACACATATATATTAAGTTCTTACTCATATATATTCCGTGTTCTTACGCATATGTATTCAGTTCTTACACATATATTCAGTTCTTACAGATATTATATTCAGTTTCTTACGCATATATATTCAGTTATTACGCATATATATTCAGTTCTTACGCATATATATTCATTTCTTACACATATATGTTCAGTTCTTACACATATATATTCTGTTCTGACACTTACATATTCCTTTCTTACACATATTTATTCCGTTCTTACACATATATATTCCGTTCTTTACACTATAGTATATTCACTTCTTACACATATATATTCAGTTCTTACACATATATATTCCGTTCTTTACACATATATACACATATATCTTCCGTTCTTACACATATATATTCCTTTTCTTACACGTACGATATTCCGTTCTTACACATATATATTCCGTTCTTCACATATATAATCCGTTCTTACACATATATATTCAGTTTTTACTCATATAAACACATATATATTCCGTTGTTACACATATATATTCCGTTCTTAACACGTACATATTCCGTCTTACACATATATATTCCGTTCTTACACATATATATTCCGTTCATAAACATATATATTCAGTTCTTACGTAATATATTCACTTCTTACACATATAGATATTCAGTTCTTACACATATATATTCTGTTCTTTTACATATATATTCCGTTCTTACACATATATATTCCGTTCTTACACGTATATATTCCGTTCTAACACATATATATTCCGTTCTTACACATATATATTCCGTTCTTACACATATATAGTCAGTTCTTACACATATATATTCCGTTCTTACACATATATATTCCGTTCTTACACATATATATTCAGTTCTTACGCATATATATTCAGTTCTTACGCATATATATTCAGTTCTTACGCATATATATTCATTTCTTACACATATATGTTCAGTTCTTACGTATATATATTCAAGTTCTTACACATATATATTCAGTTCTTACACATATATATTCACTTCTTACACATATTTATTCCGTTCTTACACATAAATATTCCGTTCTTACACGTTAATATTCCGTTCTTACACATATATATTCCGTTCTTACGCATATATATTCTTACACATATATTCCGTTCTTACACATATATATTCAGTTTTTACACATATAAATTCCGTTCTTATACATATATATTCCGTTCTTACGCATATATATTCAGTTCTTACGCATATATATTCCTTTCTCATGCATATATATTCAGTTCTGACGCATATATTCAGTTCTTACACATATATATTCAGTTTCTTACACATATATATTCAGTTCTTACGCATATATATTCAGTTCTTACACATAATATTCAGTTCTTACATATATATATTCAGTTCTTACACATATATATTCAGTTCTTACACATATATTCCGTTCTGACAGATATATATTCCGTTCTTACACATATATATATTCCGTTCTTACACATATATATTCCGTTCTTACGCATATATATTCAGTTATTACGCATATAGATTAATTTCTTACACATATATGTTCAGTACTTAGGCATATATATTCAGTTTTACGCATATATATTCAGTTCTTACACATATATATTCAGTTCTTACACATATATATTCAGTTCTTACACATATATATTCAGTTCTTACACATAAATATTCAGTTCTTACACATATATATTCCGTTCTTACACATATATATTTAGTTTTTACACATATATATTCCGTTCTTACACATATATATTCCGTTCTTACACATATATATTCAGTTCATATGCATATATATTCAGTTCTTACGCATATATATTCAGTTCTTACGCATATATATTCCGTTCTTACACATATATATTCCGTTCTTACACATATATTCCGTTCTTACGCATATATATTCCGTTCTTTCGCATATATATTAAGTTTGACGCATATATATTCAGTTCTTACGCATATATATTCAGTTCTTACGCATATATATTCAGTTCTTACGCATATATGTGCAGTTCTTACACATATATATTCAGTTCTTACACATATATATTCCGTTCGTACACATATATATTCTGCTCTTACACATATATATTCCATTATAACACGTATATATTCCGTTCTTACACATATATATTCCGTTCTTACGCATATATATTCTTACACATATATTCCGTTCTTACACATATAAATTCCGTTCTTACACATATATATTCCGTTCTTACGCATATATATTCAGTTCTTACACATATATATTCCGTTCTTACACATATATATTCACTTCTTACACATATATATTCCGTTCTTACACATATATATTCCGTTCTTACGCATATATATTCTTACACATATATTCCGTTCTTACACATATATATTCAGTTCAAACACATATATATTCAGTTCTTACACATATATATCCACTTCTTACACATATATATTCAGTTCTTACGCATATATATTCAGTTCTTACGCATATATATTCAGTTCTTACACATATATATTCACTTCTTACACATATATATTCCGTTCTTACACATATATTCCGTTCTTACGCATATATATTCCGTTCTTTCGCATATATATTCAGTTCTTACGCATATATATTCAGTTCTTACGCATATATGTGCAGTTCTTACACATATATATTCAGTTCTTACACATATATATTCCGTTCGTACACATATATTCTGTTCTTACACATATATATTCCGTTCTTTCACGTATATATTCCGTTATTACACATATATATTTCGTTCTTACGCATATATATTCTTACACATATATTCCGTTCTTACACATATATATTCAGTTTTTACACATATAAACTCGTTCTTATACATATATATTCCGTTCTTACGCATATATATCCATTTCTTACACATATATGTTCAGTTATTACGCATATATATTCATTTCTTACACATATATGTTCAGTACTTAGGCAGATATATTCAGTTTTACGCATATATATTCAGTTCTTACACATATATATTCAGTTCTTACACATATATATTCAGTTCTTACACATAAATATTAGTTCTTACATATATATTCAGTTCTTACACATATATATTCACTTCTTACACATATATATTCCGTTCTTACACATATATATTCCGTTCTTACACATATATATTCAGTTCTTACGCATATATATTCAGTTCTTACGCATATATATTCAGTTCTTACGCATATATATTCCGTTTTTACACATATATATTCCGTTCTTACACATATATTCCGTTCTTACGCATATATATTCCGTTCATTCGCATATATATTCAGTTCTTACGCATATATATTCAGTTCTTACGCATATATGAGCAGTTCTTACACATATATATTCAGTTCTTACACATATATATTCCGTTCGTACACATATATATTCTGTTCTTACACATATATATTCCGTTCTTACACGTATATATTCCGTTCTTACACATATATATTCGTTCTTACACATATATATTCCGTTCTTACGCATATATATTCATTTCTTACACATATATGTTCAGTTATTACGCATATATATTCATTTCTTACACATATATTTTCAGTACTTAGGCAGATATATTCAGTTTTACGCATATGTATTCAGTTCTTACACATATATATTCAGTTCTTACACATATATATTCAGTTCTTACACATAAATATTCAGTTCTTACATATATATTCTGTTCTTACACATATATATTCACTTCTTACACATATATATTCCGTTCTTACACATATATATTCCGTTCTTACACATATATATTCAGTTCTTACGCATATATATTCAGTTCTTACGCATATATATTCAGTTCTTACGCATATATATTCCGTTTTTACACATATATATTCCGTTCTTACACATATATTCCGTTCTTACGCATATATATTCCGTTCATTCGCATATATATTCAGTTTGACGCATATATATTCAGTTCTTACGCATATTTATTCAGTTCTTACGCATATATGAGCAGTTCTTACACATATATATTCAGTTCTTACACATATATATTCCGTTCGTACACATATATATTCTGTTCTTACAAATATATATTCCGTTCTTACACGTATATATTCCGTTCTTACACATATATATTCCGTTCTTACACATATATATTCCGTTCTTACACGTATATATTCCGTTCTTACACATATATATTCCGTTCTTACGCATATATATTCTTTCACATATATTCCGTTCTTACCCATATAAATTCCGTTCCTACACATATATATTCCGTTCTTACGCATATATCTTCAGTTGTTACACATATATATTCCGTTCTTACACATATATATTCACTTCTTACACATATATATTCCGTTCTTACACATATATATTCCGTTCTTACACATATATATTCTAACACATATATTCCGTTCTTACACATATATATTCAGTTCTAACACATATATATTCAGTTCTTACACATATATATTCACTTCTTACACATATATATTCCGTTCTTACACATATATATTTAGTTCTTACACATCTATATTTAGTTCTTACACATATATATTCAGTTCTTACACATATATATGTGCAGTTCTTACACATATATATTCCGTTCTTACACATATATATTCACTTCTTACACATATATATTCCGTTCTTACACATATATATTCAGTTC
Source organism: Cyrtodaria siliqua (assembly GCA_037043455.1). Classification (NCBI taxonomy): domain Eukaryota; kingdom Metazoa; phylum Mollusca; class Bivalvia; order Adapedonta; family Hiatellidae; genus Cyrtodaria; species Cyrtodaria siliqua. The sequence continues at coordinate 16,510 of JAWPHD010022795.1, read as the reverse complement.
TTACGCATATATATTCAGTTCTTACGCATATATATTCAGTTCTTACACATATATATTCCGTTCTTACGCATATATATTCCGTTCTTTCGCATATATATTCAGTTCTTTCGCATATATATTCAGTTCTTACGCATATATGTGCAGTTCTTACACATATATATTCAGTTCTTACACATATATATTCCATTCGTACACATATATTCTGTTCTTACACATATATATTCCGTTCTTACACGTATATATTCCGTTCTTACGCATATATATTCCGTTCTTTCAAATATATATTGAGTTCTTACGCATATATATTCAGTTCTTACGCATATATGTGCAGTTCTTACACATATATATTAAGTTCTTACACATATATATTCCATTCGTACACATATATTCTGTTCTTACACATATATATTCCGTTCTTACACGTATATATTCCGTTCTTACACATATATATTCCGTTCTTACGCATATATATTCTTACACATATATTCCGTTCTTACACATATATATTCAGTTTTACGCATATATATTCAGTTCTTACGCATATATATTCCGTTTTTACACATATATATTCCGTTCTTACACATATATTCCGTTCTTACGCATATATATTCCGTTCATTCGCATATATATTCAGTTTGACGCATATATATTCAGTTCTTACGCATATTTATTCAGTTCTTACGCATATATGAGCAGTTCTTACACATATATATTCAGTTCTTACACATATATATTCCGTTCGTACACATATATATTCTGTTCTTACAAATATATATTCCGTTCTTACACGTATATATTCCGTTCTTACACATATATATTCCGTTATTACACATATATATTCCGTTCTTACACGTATATATTCCGTTCTTACACATATATATTCCGTTCTTACGCATATATATTCTTACACATATATTCCGTTCTTACACATATAAATTCCGTTCCTACACATATATATTCCGTTCTTACGCATATATCTTCAGTTGTTACACATATATATTCCGTTCTTACACATATATATTCACTTCTTACACATATATATTCCGTTCTTACACATATATATTCCGTTCTTACACATATATATTCTAACACATATATTCCGTTCTTACACATATATATTCAGTTCTAACACATATATATTCAGTTCTTACACATATATATTCACTTCTTACACATATATATTCCGTTCTTACACATATATATTCAGTTCTTACACATCTATATTTAGTTCTTACACATATATATTCAGTTCTTACACATATATATGTGCAGTTCTTACACATATATATTCCGTTCTTACACATATATATTCACTTCTTACACATATATATTCCGTTCTTACACATATATATTCAGTTCTTACGCATATATATTCAGTTCTTACGCATATATATTCAGTTCTTACACATATATATTCCGTTCTTACGCATATATATTCCGTTCTTTCGCATATATATTCAGTTCTTTCGCATATATATTCAGTTCTTACGCATATATGTGCAGTTCTTACACATATATATTCAGTTCTTACACATATATATTCCATTCGTACACATATATTCTGTTCTTACACATATATATTCCGTTCTTACACGTATATATTCCTTTCTTACGCATATATATTCCGTTCTTTCAAATATATATTGAGTTCTTACGCATATATATTCAGTTCTTACGCATATATGTGCAGTTCTTACACATATATATTCAGTTCTTACACATGTATATTCCATTCGTACACATATATTCTGTTCTTACACATATATATTCCGTTCTTACACGTATATATTCCGTTCTTACACATATATATTCCGTTCTTACGCATATATATTCTTACACATATATTCCGTTCTTACACATATATATTCAGTTTTACGCATATATATTTAGTTCTTACGCATATATATTCAGTTCTTACACATATATATTCAGTTCTTACACATATATATTCAGTTCTTATACATATATATTCACTTCTTACACATATATATTCCGTTCGTACACAAACATATTCCGGTCTTACACATATATATTCAGTTCTTAAGCATATATATTCCGTTCTTACACATATATATTCCGTTCTTACACATATATATTCCGTTCTTACACATATATATTCAGTTCTTAGACATATATATTCCGTTCTTAGACATATATATTCCGTTCTTACGCATAAATATTAGTTCTTACACATATATATTCCGTTCTTACACATATATATTCCGTTCTTACACGTATATATTCCGTTCTAACACATATATATTCCGTTCTTACACATATATATTCAGTTCTTACACATATATAGTCAGTTCTTACACATATATATTCCGTTCTTACACATATATATTCCGTTCTTACACATATATATTCAGTTCTTACGCATATATATTCAGTTCTTACGCATATATATTCAGTTCTTACGCATATATATTCATTTCTTACACATATATGTTCAGTTCTTACGTATATATATTCAGTTCTTACACATATATATTCAGTTCTTACACATATATATTCAGTTCTTACACATATATATTCCGTTCTTACAAATAAATATTCCGTTCTTACACGTTAATATTCCGTTCTTACACATATATATTCCGTTCTTACGCATATATATTCTTACACATATATTCCGTTCTTACACATATATATTCAGTTTTTACACATATAAATTCCGTTCTTATACATATATATTCCGTTCTTACGCATATATATTCAGTTCTTACGCATATATATTCCTTTCTCATGCATATATATTCAGTTCTGACGCATATATATTCAGTTCTTACACATATATATTCAGTTCTTACACATATATATTCAGTTCTTACGCATATATATTCAGTTCTTACACATATATATTCAGTTCTTACATATATATATTCATTTCTTACACATATATATTCAGTTCTTACACATATATATTCCGTTCTGACAGATATATATTCCGTTCTTACACATATATATATTCCGTTCTTACACATATATATTCCGTTCTTACGCATATATATTCAGTTATTACGCATATAGATTCATTTCTTACACATATATGTTCAGTACTTAGGCATATATATTCAGTTTTACGCATATATATTCAGTTCTTACACATATATATTCAGTTCTTACACATATATATTCAGTTCTTACACATATATTCAGTTCTTACACATAAATATTCAGTTCTTACACATATATATTCAGTTCTTACACATATATATTCAGTTTTTACACATATATATTCCGTTCTTACACATATATATTCCGTTCTTACACATATATATTCAGTTCATATGCATATATATTCAGTTCTTACGCATATATATTCAGTTCTTACGCATATATATTCCGTTCTTACACATATATATTCCGTTCTTACACATATATTCCGTTCTTACGCATATATATTCCGTTCTTTCGCATATATATTAAGTTTGACGCATATATATTCAGTTCTTACGCATATATATTCAGTTCTTACGCATATATATTCAGTTCTTACGCATATATGTGCAGTTCTTACACATATATATTCAGTTCTTACACATATATATTCCGTTCGTACACATATATATTCTGCTCTTACACATATATATTTCATTCTTACACGTATATATTCCGTTCTTACACATATATATTCCGTTCTTACGCATATATATTCTTACACATATATTCCGTTCTTACACATATAAATTCCGTTCTTACACATATATATTCCGTTCTTACGCATATATATTCAGTTCTTACACATATATATTCCGTTCTTACACATATATATTCACTTCTTACACATATATATTCCGTTCTTACACATATATATTCCGTTCTTACGCATATATATTCTTACACATATATTCCGTTCTTACACATATATATTCAGTTCAAACACATATATATTCAGTTCTTAAACATATATATCCACTTCTTACACATATATATTCAGTTCTTACGCATATATATTCAGTTCTTACGCATATATATTCAGTTCTTACACATATATATTCACTTCTTACACATATATATTCCGTTCTTACACATATATTCCGTTCTTACGCATATATATTCCGTTCTTTTGCATATATATTCAGTTCTTACGCATATATATTCAGTTCTTACGCATATATGTGCAGTTCTTACACATATATATTCAGTTCTTACACATATATATTCCGTTCGTACACATATATTCTGTTCTTACACATATATATTCCGTTCTTTCACGTATATATTCCGTTATTACACATATATATTTCGTTCTTACGCATATATATTCTTACACATATATTCCGTTCTTACACATATATATTCAGTTTTTACACATATAAACTCGTTCTTATACATATATATTCCGTTCTTACGCATATATATCCATTTCTTACACATATATGTTCAGTTATTACGCATATATATTCATTTCTTACACATATATGTTCAGTACTTAGGCAGATATATTCAGTTTTACGCATATATATTCAGTTCTTACACATATATATTCAGTTCTTACACATATATATTCAGTTCTTACACATAAATATTCAGTTCTTACATATATATTCAGTTCTTACACATATATATTCACTTCTTACACATATATATTCCGTTCTTACACATATATATTCCGTTCTTACACATATATATTCAGTTCTTACGCATATATATTCAGTTCTTACGCATATATATTCAGTTCTTACGCATATATATTCAGTTCTTACACATATATATTCCGTTTTTACACATATATATTCCGTTCTTACACATATATATTCCGTTCTTACACGTATATATTCCGTTCTTACACATATATATTCCGTTCTTACGCATATATATTCTTACACATATATTCCGTTCTTACACATATAAATTCCGTTCCTACACATATATATTCCGTTCTTACGCATATATCTTCAGTTGTTACACATATATATTCCGTTCTTACACATATATATTCACTTCTTACACATATATATTCCGTTCTTACACATATATATTCCGTTCTTACACATATATATTCTAACACATATATTCCGTTCTTATACATATATATTCAGTTCTAACACATATATATTCAGTTCTTACACATATATATTCCGTTCTTTCACGTATATATTCCGTTATTACACATATATATTTCGTTCTTACGCATATATATTCTTACACATATATTCCGTTCTTACACATATATATTCAGTTTTTACACATATAAACTCGTTCTTATACATATATATTCCGTTCTTACGCATATATATCCATTTCTTACACATATATGTTCAGTTATTACGCATATATATTCATTTCTTACACATATATGTTCAGTACTTAGGCAGATATATTCAGTTTTACGCATATATATTCAGTTCTTACACATATATATTCAGTTCTTACACATATATATTCAGTTCTTACACATAAATATTCAGTTCTTACATATATATTCAGTTCTTACACATATATATTCACTTCTTACACATATATATTCCGTTCTTACACATATATATTCCGTTCTTACACATATATATTCAGTTCTTACGCATATATATTCAGTTCTTACGCATATATATTCAGTTCTTACGCATATATATTCAGTTCTTACACATATATATTCCGTTTTTACACATATATATTCCGTTCTTACACATATATTCCGTTCTTACGCATATATATTCCGTTCATTCGCATATATATTCAGTTCTTACGCATATATATTCAGTTCTTACTCATATATGAGCAGTTCTTACACATATATATTCAGTTCTTACACATATATATTCCGTTCGTACACATATATATTCTGTTCTTACACATATATATTCCGTTCTAACACGTATATATTCCGTTCTTACACATATATATTCCGTTCTTACACATATATATTCCGTTCTTACACGTATATATTCCGTTCTTACACATATATATTCCGTTCTTACGCATATATATTCATTTCTTACACATATATGTTCAGTTATTACGCATATATATTCATTTCTTACACATATATGTTCAGTACTTAGGCAGATATATTCAGTTTTACGCATATATATTCAGTTCTTACACATATATATTCAGTTCTTACACATATATATTCAGTTCTTACACATAAATATTCAGTTCTTACATATATATTCAGTTCTTACACATATATATTCACTTCTTACACATATATATTCCGTTCTTACACATATATATTCCGTTCTTACACATATATATTCAGTTCTTACGCATATATATTCAGTTCTTACGCATATATATTCAGTTCTTACGCATATATATTCCGTTTTTACACATATATATTCCGTTCTTACACATATATTCCGTTCTTACGCATATATATTCCGTTCATTCGCATATATATTCAGTTTGACGCATATATATTCAGTTCTTACGCATATTTATTCAGTTCTTACGCATATATGAGCAGTTCTTACACATATATATTCAGTTCTTACACATATATATTCCGTTCGTACACATATATATTCTGTTCTTACAAATATATATTCCGTTCTTACACGTATATATTCCGTTCTTACACATATATATTCCGTTCTTACACATATATATTCCGTTCTTACACGTATATATTCCGTTCTTACACATATATATTCCGTTCTTACGCATATATATTCTTACACATATATTCCGTTCTTACACATATAAATTCCGTTCCTACACATATATATTCCGTTCTTACGCATATATCTTCAGTTGTTACACATATATATTCCGTTCTTACACATATATATTCACTTCTTACACATATATATTCCGTTCTTACACATATATATTCCGTTCTTACACATATATATTCTAACACATATATTCCGTTCTTATACATATATATTCAGTTCTAACACATATATATTCAGTTCTTACACATATATATTCACTTCTTACACATATATATTCCGTTCTTACACATATATATTCAGTTCTTACACATCTGTATTTAGTTCTTACACATATATATTCAGTTCTTACACATATATATGTGCAGTTCTTACACATATATATTCCGTTCTTACACATATATATTCAGTTCTTACGCATATATATTCAGTTCTTACACATATATATTCAGTTCTTAAACATATATATTCCGTTCTTACGCATATATATTCAGTTCTTACACATATATATTCAGTTCTTACACATATATATTCAGTTCTTTCACATATATATTCAGTTCTTACACATATATATTCAGTTCTAACGCATATATGTGCAGTTCTTACACATATATATTCAGTTATTACACATATATATATTCCGTTCTTACACATATATATTCCGTTCTTACGCATATATATTCAGTTATTACGCATATAGATTCATTTCTTACACATATATGTTCAGTACTTAGGCATATATATTCAGTTTTACGCATATATATTCAGTTCTTACACATATATATTCAGTTCTTACACATATATATTCAGTTCTTACACATATATTCAGTTCTTACACATAAATATTCAGTTCTTACACATATATATTCAGTTCTTACACATATATATTCAGTTTTTACACATATATATTCCGTTCTTACACATATATATTCCGTTCTTACACATATATATTCAGTTCATATGCATATATATTCAGTTCTTACGCATATATATTCAGTTCTTACGCATATATATTCCGTTCTTACACATATATATTCCGTTCTTACACATATATTCCGTTCTTACGCATATATATTCCGTTCTTTCGCATATATATTAAGTTTGACGCATATATATTCAGTTCTTACGCATATATATTCAGTTCTTACGCATATATATTCAGTTCTTACGCATATATGTGCAGTTCTTACACATATATATTCAGTTCTTACACATATATATTCCGTTCGTACACATATATATTCTGCTCTTACACATATATATTTCATTCTTACACGTATATATTCCGTTCTTACACATATATATTCCGTTCTTACGCATATATATTCTTACACATATATTCCGTTCTTACACATATAAATTCCGTTCTTACACATATATATTCCGTTCTTACGCATATATATTCAGTTCTTACACATATATATTCCGTTCTTACACATATATATTCACTTCTTACACATATATATTCCGTTCTTACACATATATATTCCGTTCTTACGCATATATATTCTTACACATATATTCCGTTCTTACACATATATATTCAGTTCAAACACATATATATTCAGTTCTTAAACATATATATCCACTTCTTACACATATATATTCAGTTCTTACGCATATATATTCAGTTCTTACGCATATATATTCAGTTCTTACACATATATATTCACTTCTTACACATATATATTCCATTCTTACACATATATTCCGTTCTTACGCATATATATTCCGTTCTTTTGCATATATATTCAGTTCTTACGCATATATATTCAGTTCTTACGCATATATGTGCAGTTCTTACACATATATATTCAGTTCTTACACATATATATTCCGTTCGTACACATATATTCTGTTCTTACACATATATATTCCGTTCTTTCACGTATATATTCCGTTATTACACATATATATTTCGTTCTTACGCATATATATTCTTACACATATATTCCGTTCTTACACATATATATTCAGTTTTTACACATATAAACTCGTTCTTATACATATATATTCCGTTCTTACGCATATATATCCATTTCTTACACATATATGTTCAGTTATTACGCATATATATTCATTTCTTACACATATATGTTCAGTACTTAGGCAGATATATTCAGTTTTACGCATATATATTCAGTTCTTACACATATATATTCAGTTCTTACACATATATATTCAGTTCTTACACATAAATATTCAGTTCTTACATATATATTCAGTTCTTACACATATATATTCACTTCTTACACATATATATTCCGTTCTTACACATATATATTCCGTTCTTACACATATATATTCAGTTCTTACGCATATATATTCAGTTCTTACGCATATATATTCAGTTCTTACGCATATATATTCAGTTCTTACGCATATATATTCCGTTTTTACACATATATATTCCGTTCTTACACATATATTCCGTTCTTACGCATATATATTCCGTTCATTCGCATATATATTCAGTTCTTACGCATATATATTCAGTTTTTACTCATATATGAGCAGTTCTTACACATATATATTCAGTTCTTACACATATATATTCCGTTCGTACACATATATATTCTGTTCTTACACATATATATTCCGTTCTAACACGTATATATTCCGTTCTTACACATATATATTCCGTTCTTACACATATATATTCCGTTCTTACACGTATATATTCCGTTCTTACACATATATATTCCGTTCTTACGCATATATATTCATTTCTTACACATATATGTTCAGTTATTACGCATATATATTCATTTCTTACACATATATGTTCAGTACTTAGGCAGATATATTCAGTTTTACGCATATATATTCAGTTCTTACACATATATATTCAGTTCTTACACATATATATTCAGTTCTTACACATAAATATTCAGTTCTTACATATAAATATTCAGTTCTTACATATATATTCAGTTCTTACACATATATATTCACTTCTTACACATATATATTCCGTTCTTACACATATATATTCCGTTCTTACACATATATATTCAGTTCTTACGCATATATATTCAGTTCTTACGCATATATATTCAGTTCTTACGCATATATATTCCGTTTTTACACATATATATTCCGTTCTTACACATATATTCCGTTCTTACGCATATATATTCCGTTCATTCGCATATATATTCAGTTCTTACGCATATTTATTCAGTTCTTACGCATATATGAGCAGTTCTTACACATATATATTCAGTTCTTACACATATATATTCCGTTCGTACACATATATATTCTGTTCTTACAAATATATATTCCGTTCTTACACGTATATATTCCGTTCTTACACATATATATTCCGTTCTTACACATATATATTCCGTTCTTACACGTATATATTCCGTTCTTACACATATATATTCCGTTCTTACGCATATATATTCTTACACATATATTCCGTTCTTACACATATAAATTCCGTTCCTACACATATATATTCCGTTCTTACTCATATATCTTCAGTTGTTACACATATATATTCCGTTCTTACACATATATATTCACTTCTTACACATATATATTCCGTTCTTACACATATATATTCCGTTCTTACACATATATATTCTAACACATATATTCCGTTCTTACACATATATATTCCGTTCTAACACATATATATTCCGTTCTTACGCATATATCTTCAGTTGTTACACATATATATTCCGTTCTTACACATATATATTCAGTTCTTACACATCTATATTTAGTTCTTACACATATATATTCAGTTCTTACACATATATATGTGCAGTTCTTACACATATATATTCCGTTCTTACACATATATATTCACTTCTTACACATATTTATTCCGTTCTTACACATATATATTCAGTTTTTACGCATATATATTCAGTTCTTACACATATATATTCAGTTCTTACACATATATATTCCGTTCTTACGCATATATATTCCGTTCTTTCGCATATATATTCAGTTCTTTCGCATATATATTCTGTTCTTACGCATATATGTGCAGTTCTTACACATATATATTCAGTTCTTACACATATATATTCCATTCGTACACATATATTCTGTTCTTACACATATATATTCCGTTCTTACACGTATATATTCCGTTCTTACGCATATATATTCCGTTCTTTCAAATATATATTGAGTTCTTACGCATATATATTCAGTTCTTACGCATATATGTGCAGTTCTTACACATATATATTCAGTTCTTACACATATATATTCCATTCGTACACATATATTCTGTTCTTACACATATATATTCCGTTCTTACACGTATATATTCCGTTCTTACACATATATATTCCGTTCTTACGCATATATATTCTTACACATATATTCCGTTCTTACACATATATATTCAGTTTTACGCATATATATTTAGTTCTTACGCATATATATTCAGTTCTTACACATATATATTCAGTTCTTACACATATATATTCAGTTCTTATACATATATATTCACTTCTTACACATATATATTCCGTTCGTACACAAATATATTCCGGTCTTACACATATATATTCAGTTCTTAAGCATATATATTCCGTTCTTACACATATATATTCCGTTCTTACACATATATATTCCGTTCTTACACATATATATTCAGTTCTTAGACATATATATTCCGTTCTTACACATATATATTCCGTTCTTACGCATATATATTCAGTTCTTACGCATATATATACCGTTCTTACACATATATATTCCGTTCTTACACGTACATATTCCGTTCTTACACATATATATTCTGTTCTTATACATATATATTCCGTTCTTACATGTACATATTCCGTTCTTACACGTATATATTCTGTTCTTACACATATATATTCCGTTCTTACGCATATATATTCAGTTCTTACGCATATATATTCTGTTCTTACACATATATATTCAGTTCTTACAAATATATATTCAGTTTTAAATACATATATATTCAGTTCTTACACATATATATTCAGTTCTTACACATATATATTCCGTTCTTACACATATATATTCCGTTCTAACACGTATATATTCCGTTCTTACACATATATATCCCGTTCTGACACATATATATTCCGTTCTTACACATATATATTCCGTTCTTACGCATATATATTCAGTTCTTACGCATATATATTCCGTTCTTACGCATATATATTCAGTTCTTACACATATATATTCCGTTCTTACATATATATATTCAGTACTTACACATATATATTCAGTTCTTACATATATATATACACTTCTTACACATATATATTCCGTTCTTACACATATATATTCCGTTCTTACACATATATATTCCGTTCTTACACGTAGCAAATTCCGTTCTTACACATATATACTCCGTTCTTACGCATATATATTCAGTTCTTTACTCATAAATATTCAGTTCTTACACATATTTATTCAGTTCTAACACATATATATTCAGTTCTAATACATATATATTCAGTTCTTACACATATATATTCACTTCTAACACATATATATTCAGTTCTTACACATATATATTCCGTTCTTACACAGATATATTCCGTTCTTACGCATATATATTCAGTTCTTACGCATATATATTCCGTTCTTACACATATATATTCCGCTCTTACACATATATATTCCGTACTTACACGTATTTATTCCGTTCTTACACATATCTATTCCGTTCTTACACATATATATTCCGGTCTTTACGCATATATATTCCGTTCTTACGCATATATATTCCGTTCTTACACATATATATTCCGTTCTTACATGTATATATTCCGTTCTTACACATATATATTCCGTTCTTACGCATATATATTCTTACACATATATTCCGTTCTTACACATATATATTCAGTTTTACGCATATATATTTAGTTCTTACGCATATATATTCAGTTCTTACACATATATATTCAGTTCTTACACATATATATTCAGTTCTTATACATATATATTCACTTCTTACACATATATATTCCGTTCGTACACAAATATATTCAGGTCTTACACATATATATTCAGTTCTTAAGAATATATATTCCGTTCTTACACATATATATTCGTTCTTACGCATATATATTCAGTTCTTACGCATATATATACCGTTCTTACACATATATATTCCGTTCTACACGTACATATTCCGTTCTTACACATATATATTCTGTTCTTACACATATATATTCCTTTCTTACATGTACATATTCGTTCTTACACGTATATATTCTGTTTTTACACATATATATTCCGTTCTTACGCATATATATTCAGTTCTTACGCATATATATTCTGTTCTTACGCATATATATTCAGTTCTTACAAATATATATTCAGTTTTAAATACATATATATTCAGTTCTTACACATATATATTCAGTTCTTACACATATATATTCCGTTCTTACACATATATATTCCGTTCTAACACGTATATATTCCGTTCTTACACATATATATCCCGTTCTTACACATATATATTCCGTTCTTACACATATATATTCCGTTCTTACGCATATATATTCCGTTCTTACACGTATATATTCCGTTCTTACACATATATATTCAGTTCTTACGCATATATATTCTTACACATATATTCCTTTCTTACACATATAAATTCCGTTCCTACACATATATATTCCGTTCTTACGCATAATATCTTCAGTTGTTACACATATATATTCCGTTCTTACACATATATATTCTGTTCTTACACATATATATTCCTTTCTTACATGTATATATTCCGTTCTTACACATATATCTTCAGTTCTTACACATATATATTCTGTTCTTACACATATATATTCAGTTTTACGCATATATATTTAGTTCTTACGCATATATATTCCGTTCTTACACATATATATTCAGTTCTAACACATATATATTCAGTTCTTACACATATATATTCACTTCTTACACAATATATTCCGTTCTTACACATATATATTCAGTTCTTACACATATATTTTCAGTTCTTACACATATATATTCAGTTCTTACACATATATATTCAGTTCTTACACATATATATTCAGTTCTAAACACATATATAATTCAGTTCTTACACATATATATTCACTTCTTACACATATATATTTCGTTCTTACACATATATATTCAGTTCTTACACATATATATTCCGTTCTTACACATATATATTCCGTTCTAACACGTATATATTCCGTTCTTACACATATATATCCCGTTCTGACACATATATATTCCGTTCTTACACATATATATTCCGTTCTTACGCATATATATTCAGTTCTTACGCATATATATTCCGTTCTTACGCATATATATTCAGTTCTTACACATATATATTCCGTTTTTACATATATATATTCAGTACTTACACATATATATTCAGTTCTTACATATATATATACACTTCTTACACATATATATTCCGTTCTTACACATATATATCCGTTCTTACACATATATATTCCGTTCTTACACGTACAAATCCGTTCTTACACATATATACTCCGTTCTTACGCATATATATTCAGTTCTTACTCATAAATATTCAGTTCTTACACATATTTATTCAGTTCTAACACATATATATTCAGTTCTAATACTATATATTCAGTTCTTACACATATATTTCACTTCTAACACATATATATTCAGTTCTTACACATATATATTCCGTTCTTACACAGATATATTCCGTTCTTACGCATATATATTCAGTTCTTACGCATATATATTCCGTTCTTACACATATATATTCCGCTCTTACACATATATATTCCGTACTTACCACGTATTTATTCCGTTCTTACACATATCTATTCCGTTCTTACACATATATATTCCGTCTTTACGCATATATATTCCGTTCTTACGCATATATATTCCGTTCTTACACATATATATTACCGTTCTTACATGTATATATTCCGTTCTTACACATATATATTCCGTTCTTACGCATATATATTCTTACACATATATTCCGTTCTTACACATATAATATTCAGTTTTACGCATATATATTTAGTTCTTACGCATATATATTCAGTTCTTACACATATATATTCAGTTCTTACACATATATATTCAGTTCTTATACATATATATTCACTTCTTACACATAAATATATTCCGTTCGTACACAAATATATTCAGGTCTTACACATATATATTCAGTTCTTAAGAATATATATTCCGTTCTTACACATAATATTCCGTTCTTACGCTTATATATTCAGTTCTTACGCATAATATATACCGTTCTTACACATATATATTCCGTTCTTACACGTACATATTCCGTTTCTTACACATATATATTCTGTTCTTACACATATATATTCCTTTCTTACATGTACATATTCCGTTCTTACACGTATATATTCTGTTTTTACACATATATATTCCGTTCTTACGCATATATATTCAGTTCTTACGCATATATATTCTGTTCTTACGCATATATATTCAGTTCTTACAAATATATATTCAGTTTTAATACATATATATTCAGTTCTTACACATATATATTCAGTTCTTACACATATATATTCCGTTCTTACACATATATATTCCGTTCTAACACGTATATATTCCGTTCTTACACATATATATCCCGTTCTTACACATATATATTCCGTTCTTACACATATATATTCCGTTCTTACGCATATATATTCCGTTCTTACACGTATATATTCCGTTCTTACACATATATATTCAGTTCTTACGCATATATATTCTTACACATATATTCCTTTCTTACACATATAAATTCCGTTCCTACACATATATATTCCGTTCTTACGCATATATCTTCAGTTGTTACACATATATATTCCGTTCTTACACATATATATTCTGTTCTTTACACATATATATTCCGTTCTTACATGTATATATTCCGTTCTATACACATATATCTTCAGTTCTTACACATATATATTCTGTTCTTACACATATATATTCAGTTTTACGCATATATAATTTAGTTTCTTACGCATATATATTCCGTTCTCTACACATATATATTCAGTTCTAACACATATATATTCAGTTCTTACACATATATATTCACTTCTTACACATATATATTCCGTTCTTACACATATATATTCAGTTCTTCTACACATATATTTTCAGTTCTTACACATATATATTCAGTTCTTACACATATATATTCAGTTCTTACACATATATATTCAGTTCTAACACATATATATTCAGTTCTTACACATATATATTCACTTCTTACACATATATATTTCGTTCTTACACATATATATTCAGTTCTTACACATATATATTCAGTTCTTACACATAAATATTCATTTCTTACACATATATATTCAGTTCTTACACATATATACTTCACTTCTTACACATATGTATTCCGTTCTTACACATATATATTCCGTTCTTACACATATATTTTAAGTTCTTACGCATATATATTCAGTTCTTACACATATATATTCACTTCTTACACATATATATTTCCGTTCTTACACATATATATTCAGTTCTTACACTTATATATTGAGTTCTTACACATAAATATTCAGTTCTTTACACATATAGATTCAGTTTCTTACTCATATATATTCACTTCTTACACATATATATTCCGTTCTTACACATATATATTCCGTTCTACACATATATATTAAGTTCTTACGCATATATATTCAGTTCTTACTCATATATATTCAGTTCTTACGCATATATATTCCGTTTCTTACACATATATCGTCCGTTCTTACACATATATTCCGTTCTTACGCATATATATTCCGTTCTTTTCGCATATATATTCAGTTTGACGCACTATATATTCAGTTCTTTACGCATTATATATTCAGTTCTTATGCTTATATATTCAG
>JAWPHD010022794.1:15000-24020 GCA_037043455.1 Cyrtodaria siliqua | reverse complement strand
CTGTCTGGCCCTCTGTCTGGCCCTCTGTCTGTCTGTCTGTCTGTCTGTCTGTCTGTCTGTCTGGCCCTCTGTCTGTCTGTCTGTCTGTCTGTCTATCTGTCTGTCTGGCCTGTCTGGCTCTCTGTCTGGCTCTCTGCCTGGCCTGTCTGGGTCTCTATCTGCCTGTCTGTCTGTCTAGTCTGTCTGTCTGTCTGTCTGTCTTTCTGTCTGTCTGTCTGGCCTGTCTGTCTGTCTGTCTGTCTTATGTATAATGGAACAATAGTCAGGGTCAGGTTTGTACATAATACGTATGGGCTTTAATTAAGATACACTATTCAGGTTTGTACATAAATCGTATATACGGGCTTGTATTAAGGGGAAATATCCACGGTCAGTTATTAGGTACACGCATGGGCTTGTATTAAGGGACAATATCCAGGGTCAAGTTTCTACATTTGCTTGTATGTCTGTCTGTCTGTCTGTCTGTCTGTCTACTCATGCCCCACAGATGAAGGAGGTAGATTAAAAAAAACAAGTCCGCTTTTCTACATTTTACAGGATACATTGATTTATCTTTACCAGCTTCATTTTACACATCATGGGTCTAATCACCACGACGTTGTATTTTTTTTCTAAATTTTGATTTGTGAGCAAACATGAAATGAAAGAAGTTCAATCAATAAATGTTTGTTAATTGTGTTTTAAATTGCAGATATTGAATCAATGAAGAATTTAAGCATACATACATGTTGTTTATCCCTATTTCACGAACAAAAACATTACAATGGGACCCTATGGAAAATTAATTGTGGTGTGAGACGTTTAGATGCATTCCCTGGTTAAAGCACGTTAGAATAAGGTTTGAATTTTGAGACAGTATATCGACCGTTTAATTGTCTTAACTATCGAGTCACATTTAAAAATCATTTGCGATCACTAAACGGTTGATATACTGTCTCATAAACTTCTTTTTTTTTATACTGTAAACTAGTGTTGGGAATCGGCTGAAAATTCATGATCGATCATCAGAATATTTAACCAACCGATGATCGATCATTAATCGATTAAACATGGCTGCTATAAAGACAAGCCTTTTTCAGACTATATTGAAGAAAAGAATCACATTTCAAGTATGTTCTGGTCATAAAAGAACTGAATGAAACTGACCAACACATACTTGAAAAAATAAGTTGTGATACCCACACTATAAACATGTGATTACTTGTTGCAAAATTACAACTCATTTTATTTCTTGTATATTTTAGTACAAGAGAATGAAATCAATCAGTCATAATTTTCAACAACCGAGTAAAGTCGATCATGAAAAATTGTAATGGATTAATCAGATCGAAGGCATAACTGATTGATGATCGACCAAATCGATTAATCGGAACAACACTACTGTAAACCCAAGATATTTATATGTGTAATTTTAATTATTGGACAGTTACCTCGACCTACTATTCCCCCTCGCCCTACTGTTCCCCACCCCACCCACCCCCCACTCCCCCACACCTACCACCACCCCCACAGACGTTGAAGTATCAAGTAAATATAAATATGTTGGGGTGGTTTGCAGCTTGGGCTGTTCCGCGCCTGTTTAATCGATGGTCCTCTGCGCATTTATAGTTTTTCAGTGGTCATTTACCTATTGGTATATTCGAGAAAGTTCAACTGAACATCTATATAGAAAAATACATATATGGCTTATTTTCAGTCCAGTAAAACAGCATCAAGACATATGTTTTATGTGAAAAAAAACATGCATTACATAATACCACCTCGTCAAAACCCCACATTTGTGTATGTGATCGGTAGCGCGGTGGATTTGTAACCGGAGGCCCCGGGTTCAATCCTCCGTGGTGCCACTGAATTTCGTCGGAGTGTTCTTGGGCAAGACACTTTCCCTTAGCCTCGTCCGTCGGATGGGGACGTAAACCTGGTGGTCCCGTGTCGGATGGTTCTTGGGCAAGACACTTTCCCTTAGCCTCGTCCGTCGAATGGGGACGTAAACCGGGCGGTCCCGTGTATAGGTCTATCCTCCGAGCACGTTAAAGAACCGTAGGAATCTATTCGATAATAAGGGTAGGGCACGGTTCCTGGATTCCTATGTATCCTTCCCCTCTCTCTGGGAGGCCATTATGCGATACCCCAGGCCAACAAGGTGTAGCACACCCATTGCAACACAGGAAGTGTCTGCCTGGGGTATCACATAATGACGTCAATAAATAATTCTCATTTCTTTTTGTAAAACAAAAGCATTTTCACTAATTTAAAGTGCTATTTTTGGTTTATATCACATTGTTGATATATTTGTTACATTTTTCAAGCATTGTCATTTTAAAATTGTGAGTTTTTAATTTATTTTGCTTATATGTAAATGAGTGTATGAATAAAATAGTATGGCATCTCAGTGTTTATGTTTTTAAAGGGAGCATTCATTCATGAGACAAGTTCTTTCTTAGAAGATACATGATCCCCATTTGTGTGTGGATTTTTTGGCAGCATTTGTGATGAGAACGTAAGTTATTCATTTTTAATTTGGGTCTAGATATGAATGACAACATGGCATTTAAATTTTAATTCACACAACTCAATGCAACAATCAATGGGGCGTGTTGGTTTACCACCACTAATTACATGTAAGCCTCCGAGGTGTAGTCGAATGTAGTTCCTATAATAAAAAGTAATCCCTCCTTTTTTGATGAAAACGGGCATTATACGTAGGGGAAAACTGTCTATTCCTATTCGATTTTGTGGTTGTATGTATAAGAAGCGTATTAAATTTCATATAGAACACATTTATATTTGGCTGTATTTAAGGGTATGTCGTAAAGAAAATAGGTCTGTATCCATATTGCATTGATACAATAGTATTATGCATGCAACTTTGTTTAATATGTTTGTGAGACGATGCAACTTTTAACTGATAATGTATACACACACTTATTTCAACTTGTTAGTTTAAGACCGTGGAGTTAGTTCTACTCTGCGAATATTTAGGAACATATTTATATATTATGTCAGTACGTCTACTAAGACTATATAGCATGTATATTACATGTACCCCTATTTTAGCTGATTTACCATCGTAATATCACTGAGCAATTGAACAAAGCGACGTTATACACCCCCATCCCCCACCATCCACTCAACGTCCCCACCTACCCCATCGCACACGCGCACGCACGCACGCACACACGCAAGCACGCACGCATATGTAGCAACGAAAGCATATGTGTTGCCCCCATCCTTCGTGCCACGTTAAATGTGGGAAAATATTTTTATTGTTTCAGAAGTTACACTGTTCATGCACATATACGTTCGTGCCACGTTATATGTGTATAGTGGTATATTTGGGCAAGGATTTGGGTAGATTTGGGTAAATATTTCCTGTTTTAGAAGTTACACTGTACACATATACTTTCGTGCCACATTATATGTGTATGGTTGTGGATTTAGGCAAGGTTTTGGGTAGATTTGGGTAAATATTTCTTGTTTCAGAAGTTACAGTATACACATATACTTTCGTGCCACGTTATATGTGTATAGTGGTAGATTTGGGCAAGGATTTGGGTAGATTTGGGTAAATATTTCTTGTTTCAGAAGTTACACTATACACATATACTTTCGTGCCACATTATATGTGTATAGTGGTGGATTTGGGCAAGAATTTTGGTAGATTGGGTAAATATTTATTGTTTCAGAAGTTACACTATACACATATAACGTTGCACGAAAGTATATGTGTATAGTGGTAGATTTGGGCAAGGATTTGGGTAGATTTGGGTAAGGGGGTAGATTTGGGTAAGGATTTGGGTAGATTTGGGTATTTCGTGACACCCCTTCGCCTGTCGTACGATCGAAAAAAACTTACGCAAAGATTTTTAGTTACGATCATGTTCATAATACAGTCCTACGATAATCGTAGATCACATCGTAAATACAAAACTTACGACAAAATATATCTTACGGTACGATGTTTAATAAAACGGGCCCCTGGTTTGTACATAAATCGTATATACGGGCTTGTATTAAGGGGAAATATCCACGGTCAGGTATTAGGTACACGCATGGGCTTGTATTAAGGGACAATATCCAGGGTCAAGTTTCTACATTTGCTTGTATGTCTGTCTGTCTGTCTGTCTGTCTGTCTGACTGTCTCTCTGTCTCTCTGTCTGTCTGTCTGTCTGTCTGTCTGTCTTGTCTGTCTGTCTGTATGTCTGTCTGGCCTGTCTGGCTGTCTGGCTGTCTGTCTGTCTGTCTGGCCTGTCTGTCTTTCTGTCTGTCTGTCTGTCTGCCTGGCCTGTCGGGGTCTCTGTCTGGCCTGTCTGGCTCTCTGTCTGGACATCTGTCTGGCCCTCTGTCTGGCCCTCTGTCTGTCTGTCTGTCTGTCTGTCTGGCCTGTCTGGGTCTCTGTCTGGCTATCTGCCTGGCCTGTCTGGGTCTCTGTCTGCCTGTCTGTCTAGCCTGTCTGTCTGTCTGTCTGTCTGTCTGTCTGTCTGGCTGGTTGGCCTGTCTGGGTCATTGTCTGGGTCTCTGTCTGGCCTGTCTGTCTGACTGTCTGTCTGGCCTGTCTGTCTGTCTGTCTGTCTCTCTGTCTGGTCTGTCTGGGTCTCTGTCTGGCCAGTCTTGCTCTCTGTCTGGCCCTCTGTCTGGCCCTCTGTTTGGCCCTCTGTCTGTCTGTCTGTCTGTCTGTCTGTCTGTCTGTCTGTCTAGCCTGTCTGTCTGTATGTCTGTCTGTCTGTCTGTCTGGCCTGTCTGGCTCTCTGTCTGGCTCTCTGCCTGGCCTGTTTAGGTCTCTGTATGCCTGTCTGTCTAGCCTGTCTGTCTGTCTGTCTGTCTGTCTGTCTGGCTGGCCTGTCTGTCTATCTGTCTGTATGTCTGTCTGTCTGGCCTGTCTGGGTCTCTGTCTGGGTCTCTGTCTGGCCAGTCTTGCTCTCTGTCTGGCCCTCTGTCTGGGCCTCTGTCTGTCTGTCTGTCTGTCTGTCTGTCTGTCTGGCCCTCTGTCTGTCTGTCTGTCTGTCTGTCTGTCTGTCTGTCTGGCCTGTCTGGCTCTCTGTCTGGCTCTCTGCCTGGCCTGTCTGGGTCTCTGTCTGCCTGTCTGTCTAGCCTGTCTGTCTGTCTGTCTGTCTGTCTGTCTGGCCTGTCTGGGTCTCTGTCTGGCCAGTCTTGTTCTCTGTCTGGCCCTCTGTCTGGCCCTCTGTCTGTCTGTCTGTCTGTCTGTCTGTCTGTCTGTCTGTCTGGCCCTCTGTCTGTCTGTCTGTCTGTCTGTCTGGCCTGTCTGGCTCTCTGTCTGGCTCTCTGTCTGGCCTGTCTGGGTTTCTGTCTGCCTGTCTGTCTAGCCTGTCTGTCTGTCTGTCTGTCTGTCTGTCTGTCTGTCTGTCTGTCTATCTGTCTGTCTGTCTGTCTGTCTGTCTGGCCTGTCTGTCTGTCTGGCCTGTCTGTCTGTCTGTCTGTCTGTCTGTCTGTCTGTCTGGCCTGTCTGGGTCTCTGTCTGGCCAGTCTTGCTCTCTGTCTGGCCCTCTGTCTGGCCCTCTGTCTGGCCCTCTCTGTCTGGCCCTCTGTCTGGCCCTCTGTCTGTCTGTCTGTCTGTCTGTCTGTCTGTCTGTCTGTCTGTCTGTCTGTCTGTCTAGCCTGTCTGGCTCTCTGTCTGACTGTCTGCCTGGCCTTTCTGTCTGTCTGTCTGTCTGTCTGGCCTGTCTGGGTCTCTGTTTGGCCAGTCTAGCTCTCTGTCTGGCCCTCTGTCTGGCCCTCTGTCTGTCTGTCTGTCTGTCTGTCTGTATGTATGTCTGTCTGTCAGAACATAGTCAGGGTTCTACATTAGATATATGTTTGGGATTGTATTACGGGACAATATCCGGGGTCAGGTTTGTACATACCTAATATGTATGGTCTTTAATTAAGAAACAATATCCAGGGTCAGGTTTGTACATAAAGTATATAAATATGGGCCTGTATTAAAGGAGAATATCTAGGGTCAGGTGTGTACATTATGTATATGTATGGGCTTGTATTATGTGACAATAGTTAGAGTCAGGTTTGTACATAAGGTATATATATAGGCGTGAATTAAAGGACAATATATAGGTTCAGGTTTGTACATTATGTATATGCATGGGCTTGTACTACGGGACAATAGTCAGGGCCAGCTGTGTACATAAGTAATATGTATGGGCTTAAATCCAGATCAGGTTTGTACATTAGATTCATGCATAGGGTTGTATTAAGGGAAATAGTCGGGGCCAGGTTTGTACATAATGTGTATGTAAGTGCTTGTATAATGGAACAATAGTCAGGGTCAGGTTTGTACATAATACGTATGGGCTTTAATTAAGATACACTATTCAGGTTCTGGTTTGTACATAAATCGTATATACGGGCTTGTATTTAGGGGAAATATCCACGGTCAGGTATTAGTCTGTCTGTCTGTCTTGTCTGTCTGTCTGTCTGTCTGTCTGGCCTGTCTGGCTGTCTGGCTGTCTGTCTGTCTGTCTGTCTGGCCTGTCTGTCTGTCTGTCTGTCTTTTTGTCTGTCTGTCTGGCCTGTCTGGGTCTCTGTCTGGCCTGTCTGGCTCTCTGTCTGGCCCTCTGTCTGGCCCTCTGTCTGGCCCTCTGTTTGTCTGTCTGTCTGTCTGTCTGGCCTGTCTGGGTCTCTGTCTGGCTCTCTGCATGGCCTGTCTGGGTCTCTGTCTGCCTGTCTGTCTAGCCTGTCTGTCTGTCTGTCTGTCTGGCTGGCTGGCTGGCCTATCTGGGTCTCTGTGTGGGTCTCTGTCTGGCCTGTCTGTCTGACTGTCTGTCTGTCTGTCTGGCCCTCTGTCTGTCTGGCCCTCTGTCTGTCTGTCTGGCTCTCTGCCTGGCCTGTCTGGGTCTCTGTCTGCCTGTCTGTCTAGCCTGTCTGTCTGTCTGTCTGTCTGTATGTCTGTCTGTCTGGCCTGTCTGGGTCTCTGTCTGGCCAGTCTTGCTCTCTGTCTGGCCCTCTGTCTGGCCCTCTGTCTGGCCCTCTGTCTGTCTGTCTGTCTGTCTGTCTGTCTGTCTGTCTGTCTGTCTGTCTAGCCTGTCTGGCTCTCTGTCTCTCTGGCCTGTCTGTCTGTCTGTCTGTCTGTCTGTCTGGCCTGTCTGGGTCTGTGTCTCTGGCCAGTCTTGCTCTCTGTCTGGCCCTCTGTCTGTCTGTCTGTCTGTCTGTCTGTCTGTCTGCCTGTCTGTCTAGCATATCTGTCTGTCTGTATGTCTGGCCTGTCTGGCTGTCTGGCTGTCTGTCTGTCTGTCTGGCCTGTCTGGGTCTCTGTCTGTCTGGCCTGTCTGGCCCTCTGTCTGGCCCTCTGTCTGGCCCTCTGTCTGGCCTCTGTCTGTCTGTCTGTCTGTCTGTCTGTCTGTCTGGTCTGTCTTTGTCTCTGTCTGGCTCTCTGCCTGGCCTGTCTGGGTCTCTGTCTGCCTGTCTGTCTAGCCTGTCTGTCTGTCTGTCTGTCTGTCTGGCAAGCCTGTCTGGGTCTCTGTCTGTCTGTCTGTCTGTCTGTCTGTCTGTCTGTCTGTCTGTCTGTCTGTCTGTCTGTCTGTCTGTCTGTCTGTCTGTCTGTCTAGCCTGTCTGGCTCTCTGTCTGTCTGTCTGTCTGTATGTCTGTCTGTCTGTCTGTCTGTCTGTCTAGCCTGTCTGGCTCTCTGTCTGTCTGTCTGTCTGTCCAGTCTTGCTCCCTGTCTGGC
This sequence comes from Cyrtodaria siliqua, assembly GCA_037043455.1. Classification (NCBI taxonomy): domain Eukaryota; kingdom Metazoa; phylum Mollusca; class Bivalvia; order Adapedonta; family Hiatellidae; genus Cyrtodaria; species Cyrtodaria siliqua. The sequence goes on along the minus strand of JAWPHD010022794.1, from coordinate 16,341 downwards.
CCTCTATCTGGCCCTCTGTCTGGCCCTCTGTCTGTCTGTCTGTCTGTCTGTCTGTATGTCTGTCTGTCTGTCTGTCTGTCAATCTGTCTGTCTGTCTGGCCTGTCTGTCTGTCTGGCCTGTCTGTCTGTCTGGCCTGTCTGGCTCTCTGCCTGGCCTGTCTGGGTCTCTGTCTGCCTGTCTGTCTAGCCTGTCTGTCTGTCTGTCTGTCTGTCTGTCTGTCTGTCTGTCTGTCTGTCTGTCTGTCTGTCTGTCTGTCTGTCTGTCTGTCTGTCTGTCTGTCTGTCTGTCTGTCTGTCTGTCTGTCTGGCCTGTCTGGCTGTCTGGCTGTCTGTCTGTCTGTCTGGCCTGTCTGGGTCTCTGTCTGTCTGGCCTGTCTGGCTCTCTGTCTGGCCTGTCTGGCTCTCTGTCTGGCCCTCTGTCTGACCCTCTGTCTGTCTGTCTGTCTGTCTGTCTGTCTGTCTGTCTGTCTGGCCAGTCTGGGTCTCTGTCTGCCTGTCTGTCTAGCCTGTCTGTCTGTCTGTCTGTCTGTCTGTCTGTCTGTCTGTCTGTCTGTCAATCTGTCTGTCTGTCTGGCCTGTCTGTCTGTCTGGCCTGTCTGTCTGTCTGGCCTGTCTGGCTCTCTGCCTGGCCTGTCTGGCTCTCTGCCTGGCCTGTCTGGGTCTCTGTCTGCGTATCTGTCTAGCCTGTCTGTCTGTCTGTCTGTCTGTCTGTCTGTCTGTCTGGCCTGTCTGGCTCTCTGTCTGGCTCTCTGCCTGGCCTGTCTGGGTCTCTGTCTGCCTGTCTGTCTAGCCTGTCTGTCTGTCTGTCTGTCTGTCTGTCTGTCTGGCTGGCTGGCTGGCCTGTCTGTCTGTCTGTCTGTCTGGCCTGTCTGGCTCTCTGTCTGGCCTGTCTGGCTCTGTCTGGCCCTCTGTCTGGCCCTCTGTCTGTCTGTCTGTCTGTCTGGCCAGTCTGGGTCCCTGTCTGGCTCTCTGCAAGGCCTGTCTGGGTCTCTGTCTGCGTGTCTGTCTAGCCTGTCTGTCTGTCTGTCTGTCTGGCCTGTCTGGCTCTCTGTCTGGCTCTCTGCCTGGCCTGTCTGGGTCTCTGTCTGCCTGTATGTCTAGCCTGTCTGTCTGTCTGTCTGTCTGTCTGTCTGTCTGTATGTCTGTCTGTCTGTCTGTCTGTCTGTCTGTCTGTCTGTCTGTCTGTCTGTCTGTCTGTCTGTCTGTCTGTCTGTCTGGCCTGTCTGTCTGTCTGTCTGTCTGTCTGGGTCTCTGTCTGGCCAGTCTTGCTATCTGTATGGCCCTCTGTCTGGCCCTCTGTCTGTCTATCTGTCTGTCTGTCTGTCTGGCCCTCTGTCTGTC
>JAWPHD010022794.1:0-2500 GCA_037043455.1 Cyrtodaria siliqua | reverse complement strand
TGAAAGACCGATTGACATTCGTGTTTCTATTGGCGTATGTATAATGGCTGCACCAATTTGGACAATATTGTCCAGAATAATATTTTCATTTAGCACTTTAAACTTTTCTACCAAGTCTTGAAAGTTATAAAGTCCACCTAGTACATGTTCTATTTTATCTGGGTTTCGTGTCTTTATGGTTTCATGAATAATATTATACCAACCGATAGTGTATGTAAAACTTTTTAATCCAACGCGCTTAGTTCCATTTCTATTATCGATATACTGTTGTAAATTAATAGAGTTGTTTATGTTTGAAATTGTATGAAACATTTTTTTAAATATATATATATAAAAACACAAATAAAAATGATTTCTAAAGAATTCAAATATAACCCAGATGCTCAATATTTAAATACTTTTAGCAAGAAAGTGATAGATATAATAAATCAAAACATAGTCATTACATCAGACGGTAAAGACTTTAAAGCATCATTTCCCAATGTCTTTGAAAAATACAAACTTTCATACGTCAAATCAGATGCTATAGTCCAACGCTGGGAAACAGATTGGATGTTATTTTGGCAGAACCAGTTGAATTTTGCTATTTGGTGTGCAACAACTGGATGTGGCATTGATTTCAACAATCATCTAAAAGCTGATACTTTGGTTGGTTCGTTATTTCGATTTCATGTCTATTACCAAGTCAGAAGAATATTATTTGAAATGAGTGTAGCAATGCCGCAAGACTCAAATTGGAATGCGTTTAATAACATATATAACCGAAACGCATACGAGAGAATATGCAAGGAGTTTAACGTTGATTTATATTCAGACTGGAGACAGAAACAAAGCTATAATAATGGTCTAGGAACAATTTATAATTACTGGACAAATATTGGTTATCATCCTTTGGTAAATACTGTATACGACAACAAAACGATGATTTTCACAGTCTATGAGAGTGATAAAACATATCACATTGATTACATTGCACAAGGATCTGAGGCTGACAATAGTTGGTCTACTTTTATACTAGATTGTTCATCTGGATTTACAAGGGCAGGAGTAGAAAGAATCAATGACAGCATAAGAACATACTGCTGGGCAATTCTTGGTTCACAATCACAAACAAGAACAGATATACTGGGAACTGGAACAGCATTTGATGCACAGAAACAATTTTTAGCAAATGTAGAGGACGCAATAAATAGCCCCATCGACTTGCCCAGTCAAATTTCAAGATATGAAAACACCTTAAAATATGCAAGAAGTAAAGTAAATTTTGTCTATGGAAGTGGATTGTATATGTCTCCGAGCGACATGGAATTAAGAATTGGAATAATACAAGACTACAATAATGAAATTGTAATAGCAACCGATGCACAAGCATTAGGATTGAATAATGATGTAAATGTAAAACCAGTGCCACCAAAAAATATTCAACCTTTTCAAGGCACCACAACAAAGAAATTTTTACCGGAACATTCTGACTTTGATAAATCATCAATACATAAAACTGTGGAACATAACCCACCAGAAATACAAAAAATAGCGATTGAACACGAAGATAACAAAACAACTATAATTGTTGGTACCATAGTAATAGGTCTTGCTGCATTACTTATTTACGAGATTTACTAAACCACTCTTTGGCTGCCACATACAACAACCCGGAAACAAACACAAGCAAAGCCCATAGATTGTTACCAAGCCAATTAATAACATTACCTGTTGCAGATAAAAGCCATGATACTATTGCACCAATAACTCCTGGAAGTGCTGCAGCAGCTTTACCAGCTAGGTTGGCAAGAAGTTTACCAAGATTAAGTAGTTGTTTTTTTATCCAGTCTTTTACACTTGATGGATCAGGCTTTGGAGTTGGAGTTGGAGCAGCACTTGATGTGGGAATAAGAATAATAGAATTAATTATCACCCCAAGAATCATACCAAACGCAGTCAAAATACTAACAATAGTAATACTACCTTGCTCCCTAAACAAGGTTTTGATCCTCTCACCAAGTGTTGTATTCTCGTTTAACATTTTGTTTATTGTCTCTTTTATCCTGCTTACTTGATTACGAAAAGCTTCTCTGTTCTCATTAATGACATCCATTCTTGCACCTCTCTCATCTTCAAGGTCTTTGATGCGATCGCTAATTCTTATTTATCAGGAATTCATCATTATCAGTCTTAGCTTGTTCTAAACTTTTGTTTTTCTCTTGTTATGTCTTTATCAAGTTGTGTGGGTTTTTTGCCACGTTATTGGTGAGTTCTTCCTTGACAGTTGTCATCGCTTTTACTAATTCCATCCATTTCACGCCTGTCTATATTTGTTTGTGTTTCAACATCAGGACGCTCAATCACATCCCAGTCATAAAGAGCACTTTCCATTGACTGTGCTGTGTCATTCGCAACACTTGATAAATCTTGTAATGGGATAGCATCCACATTATCTGGTAAATCGTTTATTGTGCTCTCCAACACTTGCCGAGCTTTTTGTGATAATTTTGTTTTACTG
>JAWPHD010022793.1:0-24022 GCA_037043455.1 Cyrtodaria siliqua | reverse complement strand
CCAATCCTGGGTTATATTATAATGTGGATAGTTTATACTGGAACCAATCCTGGGTTATAGTTATAAGTGGATATTTATACTGTACCAATCCTGGGTTATATTATAAGTGGATATTTAGACTGTACCTATCCTTGGTTATATTATAAGTGGATATTTATACTGAACAATCCTGGGTTATAATGTAAGTGGCTATTCATCATGTACCCATCCTGAGTTTATATTATAAGTGGATATTCATCATGTACCCGAATCCTGAGTCTTAGTATTGATAAGTGGATATTCAGACTGAAATTATGGGTTATATTATAAGTGGATACTCATCCTGTACCAATCCTGAGTTATATTATAAGTGGATAATCATCATGTACCCATCCTAAGTTATATTATAAGTGGATAATCATACTGAAATTTTGGGTATATTATAAGTGGATACTCATCCTGTACCAATCCTGAGTTATATTATAAGTGGATATTTATATTGTACCAATCCTGGGTTATATTTATAAGTGGATATTTATACTGAACCAATCCTGGGTTTATATTATAAGTGGATATTCATACTGAACCAATCCTGGGTTTATATTATAAGTGGATATTTATACTGTACCAATCCTGGGTTATATTATATGTGGATATTTATACTGAACCATTCCTGGGTTTTATTATAAGTGGATACTCATCCTGTACCAATCCTGGGTTATATTATAAGTGGATATTTATACTGTACCAATCCTGGTTTATATTATAAGTGATTATTTATACTGTACCAATCCTGGGTATATTATAAGTGGATAATTATACTGTACCAATCCTGGGTTATCATTATAAGTGGATATTTATACTGAACCAATCCTGGGTGTATATTATAAGTGGATACTCATACTGAACCAATCCTGGGTTATAATGTAAGTGGATATTCATCATGTACCCATCCTGAGTTATATTATAAGTGGATATTCATCATGTACCCATCTGAGTTATATTAATAAGTGGATATTCAGTACTGAAATTATGGGTTATATTATAAGTGGATACTCATCCTGTACCAATCCTGAGTTATATTATAAGTGGATATTCATCATGTACCAATCCTGGGTTATATTATAAGTGGATATTTATACTGAACCAATCCTGGGTTATATTATAAGTGGATATTCATCATGTACCAATCCTCGAGTTATATTATAAGTGGATATTCATACTGAAATTATGGGTTATAGAGTAGGGTGCTGCAACAATATGGCAAAAACTGTATTGAAATATATTGCAATATGTAGATGCTATTTAAATAAAAAAAAATTTGTTGAAAAGTACTAAGATCCAAGCCTTATGGATTTGTTTTTTTTTCGATGGGGATTGATATACACTTAGCATGCTTAGTAAGAGCAGTTAATGTGAATCAATATTTATTTACTTTTTTAGCTTGACTATACAAAAATAAGAGAGCTTAGATAAATGTGTCCCATTTCACATCAAATTTTGCGTGTAAGCTGTGTTTACAAGTCGATATCTCTTACATTTCCTATCCTAGCACAACCAAATTTGGCCAGGAGTTTCCTTATGGCATTATCTTAAGGGCTGCTTAAGTAATTTTGGTTCTTGTAACCCCTGGGCTCCCGTAGATTCAAATGTATCTTAAAATGTGTCAATTTCACATAAAACTTTGCATATAAGCTGTGTTTACAGGTCTATATCTCTTACATTTTTTGTCTGAGCTCAACTAAATTTGGGAATTGGTTTCCTTATAGTATGTTGTAAAGGGTTGCATAAGTAATTTTGTCTTCTGCAAATTCTGGGCTCCCATGGAACGCAAATTGTGATGGCCCATAAAATGTGCAATAAAGGCAGATCTAGGTTTGCGTGCAAGCTGTTGTACATATCTATAATTTTGATTTGGGATTTCTTATAGCATTCTGCATCTTATTCATACTTCACCCATATTGCGGCATGGGTTTCCTCCTCCCCGCCCTGGGCCCACCCCATTACCACCCCCTCCCCCCCCACCCCCTCCCGTTCCCCATACCCCATTTTTAGCTCTACTGATCAGAGACTAGCAGAGCTTATGCCGTGGTGCGTCGTCTGTCCATCCGTCCGTCCGTCCGTCTGTCTGTCTGTAAACTTTTCTTGTAGCGACTACTCCTCTGAAACTACTGAATGGATTTTCATGAAACTTTACAAAAATGTTGCCCATGAAGTCTAGTTGATCCTAGCAAAAATTCATGTTGATGTGAAATTAAGATGGCCGCCAAAGCTAAAAATAGATTTTTAAAAAACAAGATTGTAGCGACTTCTTCTTGAAAACTCTAAGTGCTATTGATATGGGACTTTTTCTAAAATGATCAGTATGACATGATGTTGGTCCTTGTAGAAAATCTTTTTGATTTGACATTAAACATGGCTGCCAGTGGCCATCTTTGTTTACATAGAGTTATTTAGTAAAAACTTGTAGCGACTACTCCTCTGAAACTACCTGACGGATTTCCATGAAACTTCACAGAAATGTTGCTCTTGATGTCTTAATGATCCTAGCAACATTTCAAGTTGGTCGGAAATTCAAGATGCTGCCACAGCTAAAAATAGATTTTCAAAAAATAAGTTTGTAGTGAATACTCTTGAAAACTATAACTGATATTGATATGGGACTTTTTCTAAAATGATCAGTATGGAATGATGCTGATTCTTTTCGAAAATTATTTTGATGCGACATTAAATATGGCCGCCAGCGGCCATCTTTGTTTACATAGAGTTATATAATTAAAACTTCTAGCGACTACTCCTCTGAAACTACTTGACAGATTTTCATGAAACTTCACAGGAATGTTTCTCTTCATGTCTAATTGATCCTAGCAAAACTTCATGACGGTCGGAAATTTAAGATGGCCTTCACAGCTAAAAATAGATTTTCAAAAAATAAGTTTGTAACGACTACTCTTGAAAACTTTAAGTGATATTGATATGCGTCTTTTCCTAAAATGATCAGTATGACATGATGTTGATCCTTGTCGAAAATTATTTTGATTCGACATTAAACATGGCTACCAGTGGCCATCTTTGTTTACATACAGTTATATAATGAAAACTTGTAGCCACTACTCCTCTGAAACTGCTTGACGGATTTTCATGAAACTTCACAGGAATGTTTCTCTTGATGTCTAATTGATCCTAGCAAAACTTAAGGTCGGTCGGAAAGTTAAGATGGCCGCCATGGCTAAAAATAGATTTTCAAAAAATCAAGTTTGTAGTGACTACTTCTTCAAAACTATAAGTGATATTGATATGGGACTTTTTCTAAAATGATCAGCATGACATGATGTTTGTCCTTGTCGAAAATCGTTTTGATTCGATATTAAACATGGCTGTCAGCGGCCATCTTTGTTTACATAGAGTTATCTAGTAAAAATTTGTAGCGACTACTCCTCTGTAACTACTCGACGGATTTTCATGAAACTTCACAGGAATGTTGCTCTTGATGTCTAAATGATCCTAGCAAAACTTCAGGTCGGCCAGATATTCAAGATGGCCGCCACGGCTAAATATAGTTTTCAAAAAACAAGTTCGTAGCGACTACTTCTTGAAAACTATAAGTGATATTGATAAGGGACTTTTTCTAAAATGATCAGTACGACATGATGTTGATCCTTGTCAAAAAATATTTTGATTTGACATTAAACATGGCCGCCAGTGGCCATCTTTGTATACATAGAGTTATATGATGAAAACTTGTAGCGACTACCCCTCTAAAACTTGTTGACGGATTTTCATGGAACTTCACAGGAATGCTCATCTAGCTATCAAAAATCTATCAATAGAGCTTCAAGGTCATTGACCTCTTGTTTTTATATAAATATACATATTTTTGTATTGATTTGGTCAATACTTACACATATAGCTATTGCCATCCCTTCCTCCCCATCCACAAGGCCTTCCCATCTGCCACCTGCCCACCCACCCTGCCCTCTCCCCGCCCCCAGCCCCACACCCACAGTCGAAACTTGATTTTCTTTTTTAATTTTGTTATTTTTTGTTTTACAGGTTTCTGTGGTGTTTTGGTCAATTCTTACACATATTTAGCTATGTTGCCCCTGCCCTTCACCCCCCAACACCACCCCTCCATCCAGCTTGAAAGTCTTTTTTTTTTTTACGTATTTCTGTGTTGTTTTGATAAATTATTACACATGTAGTTATGTGACCCCTCCCCACCCCCCAACACCACGCCTCTCACTGCTTTCCACCCACCATCCACCCCCCACCTCGCTTTTTTTTTCTTTCTTTTTTTACATATTTCTATGTTGTTTTGGTCAATATAACACATATAGCTATGTTGCCCCCACCCCGCCCCACCTTCCCATCCTCCACCTCCCCCACTCCCCCACAGACTCAAAACTTGATTATTATTATTTACATATTTCTGTGTTGTTTTGGTCAATTCTTACACATATAGCTGTGATGTCCCCACACACTCTAAACTCGATTTTTTACATATTTGTGTGTTGTTGTGATCAATTGTTACACATATAGCTATGTTGCCCATACCACACTTCCCCCACCAACCTGCCGCCTCCCACGCCCGCCACTTGAATGTCATTTTTTACATATTTCTGTGTTGTTTTTGTCAATTCTTACACATAGAGCTATGTTGCCCCAACCGCTCCACCTTCCCATCCCCCACCCTCCACTCCCCTCCCCCACTTGAAACTGGATATTTTTTTTATATATACAGTCGAACCTCGATAGCTCGAACACCAGTGATTCGAATACCATCGGTAACTCCAACACATTTTCCGGTCCCGACACAACTCCTATATAATTCAATGTAATTTAACCTCGATTATTCGAATATTATTTCTCGAATACCCCGGCTCGCTCGAATACATTTTACGGTCCGAAGATCCATTTGTGTGTGAATTTAAACCTCGCTTAATCGAAGGTGATGATCCGTTGCCATGCAACGTCGGACATATTAATTGTAATCGACGCGTTTGTATTTGTTTGTAGCAAGTTTGATCATAGTGCGAAAACAGATAAAGTTGATTGTTAAAGGTGCAAACATTTATGATTGAAAAGCGATAATAGACAGATAAAATTTATGTTTAGTGAACTTCGTTTACTGTTAATTACAATAAATTAAATACGGTTGATTTTCTAATTAAATAATGTACCGAAACCAGTCTTACCTTGTTCTTATTATTCTGACTTCCGCAATGTATGTTAACATCTATTAGTGTGATATTTCTTTAAATAAATGATAAAACAAACACATTATTGCAGTTTTTCTTGTATTTTAAGTGTAACAATTAATTACATGTTATATATCCGTTTTGAGGTTTAAACAAACATGCATGAACAAAAACATACCGAGAACGATACATCACGTACACAAGTAACACTATTTCGGGTGGTACATAAGTTCGGATAGATATTTTGTTTTTTACCGTTACCTCGATGCCTCGAAGCCACCGATAGGTCGAACATATCCCTATGGTCCCGCTGACTTCGAGCTATCGAGGTTCGACTGTATATGTATAATTTTTTTATATTTTCTGTGTTGTTTTGGTCACTTCTTACACATGTAGTTATGTTTCCCCCCCCCCCCCCCCCCCCCCCCCCCACACACACACACACACACACACACACACACCATGCCTCCCACCCAACCCCAATTGAAAGTCTTTTTCTTTTTTTTTTACATATGTCGGTGTTGTTTTGGTCAATTCTTACACATGTAGCTATGTTGCTCCCCACTCACCCACCAACACTACGCCTCCCCCTGCCTCCCGCCCAACCCCATTTGAAAGTGTGTTTTTTTACTATTTCTGTGTTGTTTTGGTCTATTCTTACACATATAGCTATGTTGTCCCCCATTCCACCCCCACCTCACCCCCACACACTCGAAACTCATTATTTTTATTTTATTTTTTTTACATATTAGCTATGTTGCCTCCTCCCCGTATCACCCCCATCCCCCACACACACATTCGAAACTCATATTTTGTTTACATATTTCTGTGTTGTTTTGCTCAATTCCTACACATATACCTATGTTGCCCCACCAACCACCCACCCAACCCACCCCTACACACACACACTTGAAACTCAGTTTTATTATTATTATTATTATTTTACATATGTCTGTGTGGTTTTGGTCAATTCTTACACATGTAGCTATGTTGCCCCAACAACCACCCCACCCGACCCACTCTACACACACACACTTGAAACTCAGTTTTATTATTATTATTATTATTTTACATATGTCTGTGTAGTTTTGGTCAATTCTTACACATGTAGCTATGTTACCCCTACACACCCCATCCTATCTATCCCCCCACCCCATCATCACCACCACCCCATCATCACCATCATCACCACCACCCCATCATCACCCCCAACCAAATGTTGTTTTTTTCTTACATATGTCTGTGTGGTTTTGTTTTATCAAATCTACACCTTTATAAATGATTATTGTTTTCATTTTATCTTCCATTATTTAGATATTAAAAATTTAATTTGAACGCAATCATTTACATATAAAACAATTTAGATTAAATTCAGTTACACAGATGAAATATCAATAAAAAAAATTGCCAGATATCCCTTCCCTCCCCAAGTTGCATTTCGACCACAAATTTCTTTAAAATGACAGCAATTTTGGATTAAAACTGATGAAAATAATAAAAATTTCAAGCACTGCCCCAAATTTTACTATCATTTGTATGAGATTCTAACAATAATTTTATATCGGCCCGAGTTTCTATACTGCCCCGCCCCCAACCCCTCATTGTTTTAGCATTATTTTCTGATGGTATATACTGGCTATATAATATATTTTCTGAAAAATCAAATAGTTGAGCTGCGCTGTTCTCCAACATCTCTTGTTAACACTTGAAAAGAAGTTAAAGAACTCTTGATCCAGAAGTGGCTGACATTTTCAGAAAAATGGCAGGTTGTTAGATAGGGACTTGTTTAGCTAATAAATAATATATAATATGTGTATGTATTTATATGTATGTATTTATATGTATGTATTTATATGTATGTATTTATATGTATGTATTTATATGTATTTATATGTATGTATTTATATGTATGTATTTATATGTATGTATTTATATGTATGTATTTATATGTATGTATTTATATGTATGTATTTATATGTATGTATTTATATGTATTTATATGTATGTATTTATATGTATGTATTTATATGTATGTATTTATATGTATGTATTTATATGTATGTATTTATATGTATGTATTTATATGTATGTATTTATATGTATGTATTTATATGTATGTATTTATATGTATTTATATGTATGTATTTATATGTATGTATTTATATGTATGTATTTATATGTATGTATTTATATGTATGTATTTATATGTATGTATTTATATGTATGTATTTATATGTATTTATATGTATGTATTTATATGTATGTATTTATATGTATGTATTTATATGTATGTATTTATATGTATGTATTTATATGTATGTATTTATATGTATGTATTTATATGTATGTATTTATATGTATGTATTTATATGTATGTATTATTGGCAATTTGTTAGACAGGAACTCGTCTAGTGTCTAGCTAATGTCCAATATATAATATTTGTAAAACAATATTTGTACATATTTGTGGCAGTTTATTGGCAAGACAAGTCGTCGAGCTAATGAATATAATATTTGTTTGTATTTTTGGCAGGTTGTTGTCGTAGATTGTGACACATCACACCAATGTACAAATGTCAATGATCCACATATCAAAACCTTCAGTGGGCTGTAAGTCTATTTCATTTCTACATCTTTGCAACTTTTACATTTACTTTCAATAACTTTCAATCACCAATTTATAGATAAAGTCAAAAATTGAATGTTGGCACTTGAATCAACAGCAATAACAATGAATGTCTGCCCATGTAACTTGCAACCTAACCTAGCTCGTGACTTAGCAAAATATTTACCTATGGTCATGAAAATAAGTATAAAAGGAAATGCAGCTTTCACAGAACATAGTAAACTTAAAACACATGCAAAACGACAAACATGAATGACAATGCAAAGGTATATGACGTCACAAACACAAACAGGGTTGACAGTAGGGCTATAAATATATATATGTACCCGCCTTAGAACGGTCAGTGGCAAAAAAGGCAGCTGGGGGTTTAAACCAGGTTCTAGGGTGCACCAAACCTCACAAACCAAACCTACTGTCATCCCAAAAAAAACGGGACAGTGTAAATAAAGAAATCCTCGTCATTAACTATTCTTTAACCAACAAGGCAGCATTAATAGGCAATATAAGTAAAACACAAAGATGCTCGTGTATATATAAATACAAAAAACAATAGAAAGTCACAAAGAAGGTACTCATTGACTTGGCAGAAGCCAGAGCAACAAGAGAATAAACCATTGAGAGCAGGACAAGACAAGATTGCAGACAAACATCAGACGTCACCGTTCTTTTGGGCTTTAGGTAGAGGTCATCATAGGGTCCACAGCCTTTCCCGCAAAGCACAATTAAAGAGGAAAGCATAATGGCGAACTGTAAAAGTTTAACGAAGATAGTATAACTTTATACAGTTCTTCCTTATCACTTATCGAATGCAGAGATATGCTTCTTTTCATAAAGTATCACAATTTTAAAAAGATCTGCTCCATATATAATTCATGAAAGATTGCACCTCCTGTCTTCAGTCTTTATAGTTAAATTGTCTGCTGAAATTAGCACATGGCAGATGACACATGTATTCTGTGGAACACCATTCTAGTTGTTCATGTAAAATTAACAAAACAATACTAACATATTATAAAAAACAAAATAAAACATTATAACCTCTAATCTTTGTTTCAGTCGTTACGACAATATGCGTAAAGGAGAGTTTATTTTATATAAACACACTGGCTTAGGTTATGAGGTAAGTTTATTTTATATAAACACACTGGCTTAGGTTATGAGGTAAGTTTATTTTATATAAACACACTGGCTCAGGTTATGTTTATTCAATACAGAAAACCTTTAGGTCCATGAGTATACAATACAACAATGCATATATCACATCAATGTCAATAGAGGTTATCTTTTGAAATTAACTGATAGAATGTTTTACAACTTTATAAATACATGTATAATATAATTAAATACTTTGTATAATTGCATTACAATATTATTAACAGTGGCGTATAACAAGACAAAGGCAAATCATGGGTATATGGGAGAGTATGTAGTTAAGCATGCACATAATTTATTTCATTTCATATTTTGAAACAATTGAAAACATATGTTGCTAGATTTCTTACTGTGTTTTCGTTATTTGATGACATCAGTTCTATGAATTTTGGTATATTAGGTTTGTTTCTGTAATACTTGTGTATGTACCTTAATTCTTAATTCTTAGTACATTCTAAAACAAAATGAAACTCGTCTTCCAGTATATTAGATACAATGCATTTTCTTAATACTGCGCTTTTTAAGAGTTCTATTAAAAACAAACAGTTCAAACCCCTCAACCTTAATATCTGACAGTTCATTTGTCCATGTCTCGGCCAATAACACAATTTCATTATTATTGGAGTATATGTATCAATTCGGGAGACTGCAGCTTGTTAAATCGTCTGCCCACTTAACCCTGAATGTTTAACAATGTAAATCGGATCGAACTCTCCCATTCGTCCTACTGCATGTCACTTTGTGTAATGTTCTCATCTTCGCTGCTCGAATCAACACTAGCGTCACTATCTGCATCGTCAACAGATATTGCTTCTACTGCGCTGTGCCGTATGATCCATGTTTGATGACTCATCTTTTTTTGTTTTACGCGTTTTTTGCATTTACTTTGCACTCACGTTACTATTGCCTACACTCGAACATGATGACCTCAGCTTGCTCTTTTTTTGTGACACGGGTCTACCCTTGCGAACAATTGACCGTGTCCTAGTATTTAGGTTATTATCCAACACGCGGCGCACGATTGACACGGACCTTGGTCTGTCATGAAGCAGACGTTTTTCGCTTGTGTCTTTATGAGTTAAGTTTATCTTATATAGATACTCTGGTCTGTGTTATGAGGTTAGTTTATCTTATATATATACTCTGGTCTGAGGTAAGATTATCTTATATAGACACTCTGGTCTGGGTTATGAGGTAAGTTTATCTTATATACACACACTGACATGGGTTATGAGGTAAATTTATCTTCTTTAGACACTCTGACCTGGGTTATGAGGTAAGTTTACCTTATATGGACACTCTGACCTGGGTTGTCAGGTTAGTATATCTTATATATACACTCTTCTGGGTTATGAGGTTAGGGTATCTTACATATACACCTGACCTGGGTTATGAGGTTAGTGTATCTTATATATACGCCTGACCTGGGTTATGAGGTAAATTTATCTTCTTTAGACACTCTGGCCTGGGTTATGAGGTTAGTGTATCTTAAATAGACACTATGACCTGGGTTATGAGGTTAGTATATCTTATATAGACACTATAACCTGGGTTATGAGGTTAGTATATCTTACATACACACTCTGACCTCGGTTATGAGGTTAGTGTATCTTATATAGACACTCTGACCTGGGTTATGAGGTTAGTATATCTTAAATAGACACTCTGACCTGGGTTATGAGGTTAGTTTATATTATACAGATACTATGACATGGGTTATGAGTTTAGTGTATCTTATATAGACACTTTGACCTGGGTTATGGGGTTAGTGTATCTTATATAGACACTATAACCTGGGTAATGAGGTTAGTATATCTTACATACACACTCTGACCTCGGTTATGAGGTTAGTGTATCTTATATAGAAACTCTGATCTGGGTTATGAGGTAAGTATATCTTAAATAGACACTTTGACCTGGGTTATGAGGTTAGTGTATATTATACAGATACTATGACATGGGTTATGAGGTTAGTGTATCTTATATAGACACTTTGACATGGGTTATGGGGTTAATGTATCTTATATTGACACTCTGACCTGTGTTATGAGGTTAATATATCTTATATAAACACATTGACCTGGGTTATGTGGTTAGTGTATCTTATATTGACACTATGACCTGGGTTATGAGTTTATACCTTATATATACACTCTGACCTTGGTTATGAGGTTGGTATATCTTATATAAACACTATGACCTGGATTATGGGGTTAGTGTATCTTATATTGACACTCTGACCTGGGTTATGAGGTTAGTGTATCTTATATAGACACGATGACCTGGGTAATGAGGTTAGTATATCTTATATTGACACTATGACATGGGTTATGAGGTTAGTATATCTTATATAAACACTATGACCTGGATTATGGGGTTAGTGTATCTTATATTGACACTCTGACCTGGGTTATGAGGTTAGTGTATCTTATATAGACACGATGACCTGGGTAATGAGGTTAGTTTATCTTATATAGACACTATGACATGGGTTATGAGGTTAGTTTATCGTATATAGACACTATGACATGGGTTATGAGGTTAGTTTATCGTATATAGACACTATGACATGGATTATGAGGTTACATGTAGTATATCTTATATAGACACTATGACATAGGTTATGAGGTTAGTTTATCTTATATAGACACTATGACATGGGTTATGAGGTTAGTGTATCTTATATAGACACTATGACATGGGTTATGAGGTTAGTTTATCGTATATAAACACTCTGACATGGGTTATGAGGTTAGTGTATCTTATATAGACACTATGACATGGGTTATGAGGTTAGTTTATCTTATATAAACACTCTGACATGGGTTATGAGGTTAGTATATCTTATATAGACACTATGACATAGGTTATGAGGTTAGTTTATCTTATATAGACACTATGACATGGGTTATGAGGTTAGTGTATCTTATATAGACACTATGACATGGGTTATGAGGTTAGTTTATCTTATATAGACACTATGACATGGGTTATGAGGTTAGTGTATCTTAATTAGACACTATGACATGGGTTATGAGGTTAGTTTATCGTATATAAACACTCTGACATGGGTTATGAGGTTAGTGTATCTTATATAGACTATGACATGGGTTATGAGGTTAGTTTATCTTATATAGACAC
Source organism: Cyrtodaria siliqua (assembly GCA_037043455.1). Classification (NCBI taxonomy): domain Eukaryota; kingdom Metazoa; phylum Mollusca; class Bivalvia; order Adapedonta; family Hiatellidae; genus Cyrtodaria; species Cyrtodaria siliqua. The sequence continues at coordinate 11,926 of JAWPHD010022793.1, read as the reverse complement.
TATGACATGGGTGATGAGGTTACATGTAGTATATCTTATATAGACACTATGACATAGGTTATGAGGTTAGTTTATCTTATATAGACACTCTGGCATGGGTTATGAGGTTAGTTTATCTTATATAGACACTCTGACATGGGTTATGAGGTTAGTTTATCTTATATTGACACTCTGACATAGGTTATGAGGTTAGTTTATCTTATATAGACACTCTGACATGGGTTATGAGGTTAGTTTATCTTATATAGACACTCTGACATGGGTTATGAGGTTAGTTTATCATATATAGACACTATGACATGGGTTATGAGGTTAGTGTATTTATACACCTGACCTGGGTTATGAGGTAAATGTGTCTTCTTTAGATACTGGCCTGGGTTATGAGGTTAGTATATCTTATACAGAGACTATGACCTGGGTTATGAGGTTAGTTTATCTTGTACAGACACACCGACATGGGTTAAGAGGTTAGTGTTTCTTATATAGACACTTTGACCTGGGTTATGAGGTTAGTGAATCTTATATAGACACTCTGACCTGGGTTATGAGGTTAGTATATCTTATATATACACTCTGAACTGGGTTATTAACCTCTATCTTACATAAACACTATGACCTTGGTTATGAGGTTAGTATGTCTTATATAGACACTCTGATCTGGGTTATGAGTTAACATATCTTACATAGACACTGACCTGGGTTATGGGGTTAGTGTATCTTATATAGACACTCTGATTTGGGTTATGAGGTTAGTATATCTATATAAACACATTGACCTGGATAGGTTGTTTTATGTTTGCTGATACCTTGGTGAGAGGTGACTTCTATTCATTTGGCGATGTTAGGACAAAGATCAATTTCACCGTGACCCTTTACTGAAAATCTTCTACTCATTAAAGGACAACAGCTGTATGGATTTACATATTTGCTGCTGTGTAGTTATTTTTTGAGAGGTTAACCCCCTAATAATTTTAACTCCTCATTCATTTTATGGTGGATTGTTTTTAATCTATATGAGCCGCAACACGCGAAAACGTCATAAAGTAACAATTTATGACGTCGACCAGTAATCAATTAATTACTAATTAAGTTCTCGTCACATCCGTGTTTTATCTAATTATTACATCATAGGGAATGTATTTTTTTAATATAAATAGTTGATGCAATAGAAAATGGAAATTGTTTATGTTTTTTGTTGTTATTTTACTTTACATAAAGGATTGAAACTTCACACATATATTTGGCTGCTTGTATAGCCCATATTTTTATTATAACAAAATTATTGCCCCTTTTATACTTAGAAATCTTGGTTAAAGCTTGTTATGCTCCCCAAAATTTTCGGGGAGCATAATAGTCACCGCTTTGTCTGTCCATCCATCACACATCTGTCCGGAGCATAACTTGAAAAGTATTGAAGGATATCAGGACAATGAGAGCAAGAGCAGAGTGCAAGAACCGTAATTCTGTCATCATACCATTATTGTCCTTTGTAATTTTATACTTAGAGGCCCTTTGCCTGGGGGATATATTTGTGTGCCTTTAGCGACAGTTCTAGTTATCTCTGAATTAATTTAAATTTTCTTTGAAAAGTTCAAAGCTGAAACTGACGCTAATGCTGAGACTAAGGCTGAGGCTGAAGTTTCCTCATCTGAACACGAATCTGAGCTGTTATTTGTCAATATGGAGTCAGAGCAGATGGAAAATGAAGATGTTGAATAGTGTTTTGCATAAGTTTAAAAAATGGATTAGAACATTGTTTTTCTGCTTTTCATGCTTATTTTTTTCAAAGTTGTCCCACCTCCACCCCACTTCCTCTACCACCTCCACCCCACTCCCTCTACCACCTCGGCCCCTGTCTCTCTACCACCTCGGCCCCTGTCCCTCTACCACCTCGGCCCCTGTCCCTCTACCACCTCGGCCACTGGCCCTCAACCACCTCGGCCCCTGTCCCTCTACCACCTCGGCCCCTGTCCCTCTACCACCTCGGCCCCTGTAAGAAATTGAAGTGCTTGATCTGCCCGATGTTAAATGACAGACATTTCAACTATTTTCTTATGCTGCATTGTTGCTGCGGCACCTGCCTGATTCCCATATTTTGTTTTATAATTCCACAAATATTTCTCAAAGAAACATTTAAAATGCTTTAAGTTCAATTTCATATGTGAACAGTTGTATGATTCACTTAGCGATGTTGCTGGTAGTTGCAATTGGATGGTTTTGCCATGTCTTTTCATGGCGCCAAAATTTATGTAATTAATCTGTGTTACTACATTTCTGCCCTACTAGTAGATGAACAATTATACTCACTTGTTTTGCAAATGAACACAGTTTCTGCAAGTGGAGAATCCAGCTTGCCAATGGAAGTGTTATACATATCGCCATCTGTGGTTAAAAAAGTAACGAATTGTCTCCCTTGATGCCTCGTCAGCATAACTGCTTTTGCTGACATAGTATCGACTTCATATCAACATACAGTATACAACTGCAACTTTTGCCATATTGAACTTTTTCACAATGTTATGTCAATGTTGCGCCAATATGGCAGAAGTTATACACAGTGACCTCTGTGTTTAGAATATTGGTTTGTCTCTGTTGGCTGTTTGTTGATTTTACAGTTTTTGCCAACGTTATAGAGATGTCATGCCAACGTGCCCTATTGCAACCTTATGCCGAAATGTACTTTTAGCCAACGTTTTATCGATATTATAGCAACGTCTAATGTTCGACCGCAATATTACTCCTTATTGGGACATTGCCAATGTTGGTACAACGTTAGCTTGCTAGCTATGTTTTTAGGGAATTTTTTTAAAAATCTTGAAATTGTAGCCAACGTTTTATCGAAATTATAGCAACGATATTATAGCAACTCTAATGTCCGAATGCAATGTTACTCCTTATCGGCACATTGCCAGTGTCGGTACAACGTTAGCTTGCTAGCTGGGTTTTTAGGGAAAACTTTGTTGTTATGGGGGGGTGCGGGTGTCCGACCAAGGTTGGTGTTTCAGAATGTCTCGTAAGGGTCCCATGCCTAGTTAGGGAATTCCTCACGGGTGTATGTCTCATACCCAGTGTTTTACGTGTGCCCTTGTTTTGTGAATTTAGTTGGTTATTCATTATGCACACTTAGGTTTATATTTATTTTTTATTTATATAGCCAAATAACAGACAATGCAAGTATATTTCTGTCTGTTTATACGCACTGTATATAGGTTAACGATTTTACCAGGAAAACAATATCCTGCCGCAAAAACGTTTTCAGCCCGAGGGCCTTCTTCAGTTGCTATAAAATCTTCAACCTATTCCTTTTATAGCGTTTTTAGTTCAATATATTATTTATAATGATTCAAAAATCATTGCCATATGGATTGGATTTTTCGGGTCTTTGTAACTCACGTACCAAGGTGGTAGTTACATTTTACTGACTGTATACTCTAAAAAAAAAAAAAAAAAAAAAAAATCTTCTTCTCTGAAACTACAAGAGCCAGAGGTTTAATATTTTGCATTTACTATAAGCTTTTGGTCCTCTACCACATTTGTTCAAATGGTAAACCTGGGGTCACATTTGGCCCTGCCTCAGTGGTCACACATGTTTTATATAGACTTGTATAGGGAAAATCTTAAAAAATCTTAGTTCAGTATTTTTCATTTACTGTAAGCGGTCCTCTTCCAAGTTTATTCAAATGGTGCCTCAAGAACAACCCTCCAGCTTCCACTTAAAAAATACAGGAGCATAACTTAGGTAAAATTGTACATGATAATATAATTGCAGTCACTCAAACATTTAGATAATACAATCAATGTGATTGGTTAAACGACGATCACATGATCAATTTAAGCTCCGTTCATTTCCAGTGAACTGTACGAAGAACTACTTTCATCCGCCATTCATTGAGTGTGCGTAAAGAACAACAGCAACTTGTATTCATTCTAATAGATTGTTTAAGAAAATAAGTGCTTTAAGGATAGTAATTGCAATTATAGGGTTTAATGTATTTTTATCTGCATTCATCGAAAAATTAACGCTGACGTTGTTTGGGGCAATCTTATTACCAAAACTGCGCGTAAAGTCACATAATTTTTGATGCTGTCGTTATATCGTGACGTCGTTCGTATTGCCCCAAATAAATTAATATTTATACGCGTGCTGAGTAACAATATAGTTCGGATTTACAGGGGCGGATTTAGGAGAGGGATATTAAAATAATTGGATAAAGAGTTTAAAACCGTGGATTGCAATTATAAGGGTTTAGTGTTTTTTTTTTGTTATGTTCATTGGGCGTATGAACTGTTAGTTGTCAAAGCACATAGCGTACATAATGCCCTTCAGGCATTACGCGCTATGTGCTTCGACAACTGACAGTTCATACCCCAATGAACGCACAAAAAAATACACTAAACCCTTAAATAAATAGCAGTTCTAAACATATGACAGGCGTGATTTCTTTAATTTATGTTAATGTTTGTATTTTATATTTTAGGTGAGAGTATTTACGCTGGAATGTAACAAGAAGAAAAAGAAAAATGTTGCATCCTGTACTTGTATGGTGGATGTGCTGTGTGGGGACGACACATTTGTCATAAATCGCTGCTCTGAACATGATGCTGAAGATAAAGCTAAAAACAAAAACAAGAGGAAACCAACAATGTGGCAAAATGGTGACCTTCTGGAGGGATTTAGTGTTTATAAGCAAAAAAAAGGCCGCAGATATGTGGTAATTCACAGTGACAGTTTTCTTTGTCTTTTTCTTCTTTGACTAAAAATAGTGAGCATGCGGTATTTTAGTTGCCTGATAAACATTAAGCATACCATTTTGAATGGTGCCTGCCTTACTCTAACTTTCCAATTTACATGCCAGGACACAAAAATCCTCACAGTATCTTTTGATTTTTGCAAATAAATAGAGATGTTTTAAATTTTCTTTTGACCAATTCATTTTTATGAGAGAGGAAAAAACACCGAAAAAAAGTCATAAAAACTGGATAATAGTAAACAGTCAAATGTGGTCTAGAGCATATCGCTATAGATAACATGCATAATTCATTTCAGTGATTCTAAGGAAAACGCAGCATTATTATTTTACCATTACAATTAAAACAATTTTTTTTTGTCTGTTTCTCTAATTTTTAGCTTGACCGTTCGGCCGTCCGTCTGTCCGTAAACTTTTATTTGTAGCGACTACTCCTCTAAAACCACTGGATGGATATTCATGAAACTTTCCAGAAATGTTGCCCATGAAGTCTAGTTGATCCTAGCAAAAATTCATGTTGATGTGAAATCCAAGATGGCCACCAAAGCTTAAAATAGATTTTTAAAATACAAGATTGTAGCGACTACTTCTTGAAAACTATAAGTGATATTGATATGGGACTTTTTCTAAAATGATCAGCATGACATGATGTTGGTCCTTGTCAAAAATCGTTTTTGATTCAACGTTAAACATGGCTGCCAGTGGCCATCTTTGTTTACATAGAGTTATATTGTAAAAACTTATAGCGACTACTCCTCTGAAACTACTTGACGGATGTTCATGAAACTTCACAGGAATGTTGCTCTTGATGTCTAGTTGATCCTAGAGAAATTTCAGGCTGGACGGAAATTCAAGATGGCCACCACGGCTAAAAATAGATTTAAAATAAATAAATTTGTAGTGACTACTTCTTGAAAACTGTAAGTGATAATAATATGGGACATTTTTCTAAAATGATCAACATGACATGATGTTGATCCTTGTCGAAATTTATTTCGATGCGACTTTAAACATGGCCGCTAGCGGCCATCTTTGTTTACATAGATTTATATAGTAAAAACTTGTAGCGACTACTCCTCAAAAACTACTTGACGGATTTCCATGACACGTCACAGGAATGTTGCTCTTGATGTCTAAATGATCCTAGCAACATTTCAGATTGGTTGAAAATTCAAGATGGCCGCCACAGCTAAAAGTAGATTTTCAAGAAACAAGTTTGTAGCGAGTAATTCTTGAAAACTAAGTGATATTGATATGGGACTTTTTCTAAAATGATCAGTATGGAATGATGTTGATCCTTGTCGAAAATTGTTTTTTATGCGACGTTAAACATGGCCGCCAGCGGCCATCTTTGTTTACATAGAGTTATAAAATGAAAAATTGTAGCAACTACTCCTCTGAAACTACTTGACGGATTTTCATGCAACTTCACAGGAATGTTGCTCTTGATGTCTAATTGATCCTAGCAAAATTTCAGGTCGGCCAGAAATTCAAGATGGCGACCATGGCTAAAAATAGATTTTCAAAAAACAAGTTTGTAGCGACTACATATTGAAAACTATAAGTGATATTGATATGGGACTTTTTCTAAAATTATCAGCATGACCTGATGTTGGTCCTTGTCGGAAATCGTTTTGATTCAATGTTAAACATGGCTGTCAGCGGCCATCTTTGTTTACATAGAAAAGAAATATAAAAAGATCGGACAGGGAAAGTAGCATTCAAGGAGGACAGTCAACCACAAAACACAGAAACAAACACGCAAACAGACAAACAAGAAAGCAAAAGCAATAATAAATGCAAACGTCATCGCAAACACAAAAGGGTTGACAATAGGGCTACCACCTTGGAACGATCAGTGGCAAAGTAGGCCACTGGGGGGTTTAAACCGGTTCTAGGGTGCACCAAACCTCACACTTACCCTTCTGTCATTCCATTAAAACAGAACAGTGTAAATAAAGAAATCCCTGCCATGATCTAATCGCTAACCATCTAGTAAAAACTTGTAGCGACTACTCCTCTGTAACTACTTGACGGATTTTCATGAAACTTCACAGGAATGTTGCTCTTGATGTCTAATTGATCCTAGCAAAATTTCAGGTCGTCCGGAAATTCAAGATGGCCGCCATGGCTAAAATAGATTTTCAAAATACTATGAGTGATATTTGTATGAGACTTTTTCTAAAATGGTCAGTATGACATGATGTTGATCCTTGTAAAAAATTATTTTGATTTTGACGTTAGACATGGCCGCCAGCGGCCATCTTTGTTTATAAAGAGTTATAACGAAAACTTGTAGTGACTACTCCTTTGAAACTACTTGACGGATGCTCATGAAACTCAACAGGCATGTTGATCTAGCTGTCAAAAACCTATCAGTAGAGCTTCAAGGTCATTGACCTCTTGTTTTTAAATAAAACAGATAATATTTACTGAATTTAGTGGAAAACAGAGATAAAAAAATATATAAAAAACTTCAAGAACAAATTGTTATAACCCCACTTTCACAAAGTGAAGTGTGTCTAAAATTATGCCTGTATATATGGCCATTCCCTTATCAATAGAATGTATATTAATGCCTGTAGATATGGCCATTCCCTTGTCAGTAGAATGTATTGTAATGACTGTAGTTATGGCCATTCCCTTGTCAGTAGAATGTATTGTAATGACTGTAGTTATGGCCATTCCCTTGTCAATAGAATGTATCTTAATGCCTGTAGATATGGTCATTCCCTTTTCTATACATTGTATCTTAATGCCTGTAGATATGCCCATTTCCTTGTCAATATAATGTATCTTAATGCCTGTAGATGTGGCCATTCCCTTGTCAATATAATGTTTCTTAATGCCTGTAGATATGGCCATTCCCTTGTCAATAGAATGTATCTTAATGCCTGTAATGTCGTCATTCCCTTGTCAATATAATGTTTCTTAATGCCTGTAGATGTGGCCATTCCCTTGTCAATATAATGTTTCTTAATGCCTGTAGATATGGCCATTCCGTTGTCAATATAATGTTTCTTAATGCCTGTAGATATGGCCATTCCCTTGTCAATAGAATGTATCTTAATGCCTGAAGATGTGGCCATTCCTTTGTCAATAGAATGTATTTTAATGCCTGTAATGTCGTCATTCCCTTGCAATAGAATGTATTTTAATGCCTGTAGATGTGGGTATTCCCTTGTCAATAGAATGTGTCTTAATTCCTGATGATGTGGCCATTCCCTTGTCAGTAGAATGTATTTTAATGCCTGTAATGTGGCCATTCCCTTGTCAATCAAATGTGTCTTAATTCCTGTAGATGTGGCCATCACCTTCTAAATAGAATGTGTCTTAATGTCTGTAGATGTGGCCAATCCCTTGTCAATAGAATGTGTACATTTTCAATTTCTTTTGTTTTCTTACTTAATATTTGATTCGGTGGTTCCACTACTCCGGCCGATAAAAGGCTCTTGGTATTGTTTAACCACTCATAGGATATGTTTTCTGCTTTTTATACGCAGGCTTCGTAACCGCTGCTCCCAACTAAATTCCATTATGTTTATTTCGCTCTTCGGGGCATTTCATTTTATTAGATACTGGGACCATACGCCGTATGACTTGGAGAAGACGTATCCTCCATGTCCCCGCCATATGCATGCCATCTTCGGGATGGTTAAAATTTTGTGCTGTTGATTTTATGAATATTGAGTTCTGCTCCACCCGGGGCTAGAGGGAATGAGCGGTAGCTAGCATATTTCACTACCGCTCATGAACAGTCTCAATCAAACCGAGACTGCAATATTTCGTATGTGTCGTGCTCGGCCGTTTCCAAAGGTCCATTATCATACTCTGTTTTAATGCCTGAAGATGTGGCCATTCCCTTGTCAATAGAATGTGTCTTAATGCCTGTAGATGTGGCCAATCCCTTGTCAATAGAATGTGTCTTAATGCCTGCAGATGTGGCCAATCCCTTGTCAATAGAATGTGTCTTAATGCCTGTAGATGTGGCCAATCCCTTGTCAATAGAATGTGTCTTAATGCCTGCAGATGTGGCCAATCCCTTGTCAATAAAATGTGTCTTAATGCCTGCAGATGTGGCCATTCCCTTGTCAATTGAATGTGTCTTAATGCCTATAGATGTTGCCATCACCTTCTAAATACAATATGTTTTAATCCCTGTAGATGTGCCCATTCCCTTGCCAATAAAATGTATCTTAATGCCTCTAATGTGGTCATCCTCTGGTCAATAGAATGTATCTTAATGCCTGTAATGTGGTCATTCCCTTGTCAATATAATGTGTCTTAATGCCTGTAGATGTGGCAATCACCTTGTCAAAAGAATGGATCTTAATGCCTGTAATGTGTTCATTCCCTTGTCAATAGAATGTGTCTTAATGCCTGTAGATGTGGCCATTCCCTTGTCAGTAGAATGTATCTTAATGCCTGTAATTTGGTCATTCCCTTGTCAATAGAATGTGTCCTAATGCCTCTAGATGTGGCCATTCTCTTGTCAATAGAATATGTCTTAATGCCTGCAGATGTGGCCATTCCCTTGTCAATAGAATGTATCGTAATGCCTGTAATGTGGTCATTCCCTTGTCAATAGAACGTGTCTTAATGCCTGTAAATGTGGCCATCACCTTGTCAATAGAATGTATCTTAATGCCTGTAATGTGGTCATTCCCTTGTCAATAGAATGTGTCTTAATGCCTGTAGATGTGGCCATTCTCTTGTCAATAGAATGTATCTTAATGCCTGTAATGGGGTCATTCCCTTGTCAATAGAATGTATCTTAATGCCTGTAATGTGGTCATTCCCTTGTCAATAGAATGTGTCTTAATGCCTGTAGATGTGGCAATTCTCTTGTCAATATAATGTGTCTTAATGCCTGTAGATGTGGCCATTCCGTTGTCAATAGAATGTGTCTTAATGCCTGTAGATGTGTTCATTCCCTTGTCAATAGAATGTGTCTTAATGCCTGTAGATGTGGCCATTCCCTTGTCAGTAGAATGTATCTTAATGCCTGTAATTTGGTCATTCCCTTGTCAATAGAATGTGTTTTAATGCCTGTAGATATGGCCATGCTCTTGTCAATAGAATGTGTCTTAATGCCTGTAGATGTGGCCATTCCCTTGTCAATAGAATGTATCGTAATGCCTGTAATGTGGTCATTCCCTTGTCAATAGAACGTGTCTTAATGCCTGTAGATGTGGCCATCACCTTGTCAATAGAATGTATCTTAATGCCTGTAATGTGGTCATTCCCTTGTCAATAGAATGTGTCTTAATGCCTGTAGATGTGGCCATTCTCTTGTCAATAGAATGTATCTTAATGCCTGTAATGGGGTCATTCCCTTGTCAATAGAATGTGTCCTAATGCCTCTAGATGTGGCCATTCTCTTGTCAATAGAATATGTCTTAATGCCTGCAGATGTGGCCATTCCCTTGTCAATAGAATGTATCTTAATGCCTGTAATGTGGTCATTCCCTTGTCAATAGAATGTGTCTAAATGCCTGTAATGTGGTCATTCCCATGTCAATAGAATGTGTCTTAATGACTATAGATGTGGCCATTCTCTTGTCAATAGAATGTATCTTAATGCCTGTAATGTGGTCATTCCCTTGTCAATAGAATGTGTCTAAATGCCTGTAATGTGGTCATTCCCATGTCAATAGAATGTGTCTTAATGACTATAGATGTGGCCATTCTCTTGTCAATAGAATGTATCTTAATGCCTGTAATGTGGTCATTCCCTTGTCAATAGAATGTGTCTAAATGCCTGTAATGTGGTCATTCCCATGTCAATAGAATGTGTCTTAATGACTATAGATGTGGCCATTCTCTTGTCAATAGAATGTATCTTAATGCCTGTAATGGGGTCATTCCCTTGTCAATAGAATGTGTCCTAATGCCTCTAGATGTGGCCATTCTCTGGTCAATAGAATGTGTCTAAATGCCTGTAATGGGGTCATTCCCTTGTCAATAGAATGTATCTTAATGCCTGTAATGTGGTCATTCCCTTGTCAATAGAATGTGTCTTAATGCCTGTAGATGTGGCAATTCTCTTGTCAATATAATGTGTCTTAATGCCTGTAGATGTGGCCATTCCGTTGTCAATAGAATGTGTCTTAATGCCTGTAGATGTGTTCATTCCCTTGTCAATAGAATGTGTCTTAATGCCTGTAGATGTGGCAATTCTCTTGTCAATATAATGTGTCTTAATGCCTGTAGATGTGGCCATTCCGTTGTCAATAGAATGTGTCTTAATGCCTGTAGATGTGTTCATTCCCTTGTCAATAGAATGTGTCTTAATGCCTGTAGATGTGGCCATTCCCTTGTCAGTAGAATGTATCTTAATGCCTGTAATTTGGTCATTCCCTTGTCAATAGAATGTGTCCTAATGCCTCTAGATGTGGCCATTCTCTTGTCAATAGAATATGTCTTAATGCCTGCAGATGTGGCCATTCCCTTGTCAATAGAATGTATCTTAATGCCTGTAATGTGGTCATTCCCTTGTCAATAGAATGTGTCTAAATGCCTGTAATGTGGTCATTCCCTTGTCAATAGAATGTGTCTAAATGCCTGTAATGTGGTCATTCCCTTGTCAATAGAATGTGTCTTAATGACTATAGATGTGGCCATTCCCTTGTCAGTAGAATGTATCTTAATGCCTGTAATTTGGTCATTCCCTTGTCAATAGAATGTGTCCTAATGCCTCTAGATGTGGCCATTCTCTTGTCAATAGAATGTATCTTAATGCCTGTAATGGGGTCATTCCCTTGTCAATAGAATGTATCTAAATGCCTGTAATGGGGTCATTCCCTTGTCAATAGAATGTATCTTAATGCCTGTAATGGGGTCATTCCCTTGTCAATAGAATGTATCTTAATGCCTGTAATGTGGTCATTCCCTTGTCAATAGAATGTATCTAAATGCCTGTAATGGGGTCATTCCCTTGTCAATAGAATGTATCTAAATGCCTGTAATGGGGTCATTCCCTTGTCAATAGAATGTGTCTTAATGCCTGTAATGGGGTCATTCCCTTGTCAATAGAATGTATCTTAATGCCTGTAATGTGGTCATTCCCTTGTCAATAGAATGTGTCTTAATGCCTGTAGATGTGGCAATTCTCTTGTCAATAGAATGTGTCTTAATGCCTGTAGATGTGGCCATTCCCTTGTCAATAGAATGTATCG
>JAWPHD010022792.1:0-24022 GCA_037043455.1 Cyrtodaria siliqua | reverse complement strand
AGCCTAACAGAAACCATAGTCCACTCAGTGCAGAAGGCATCCCTGATGAAGTGCAGCTAGATGGCAGCAAAATCACAAGTACATATTTGTCATGCATGTCTAGAAATAAAGCCATGTCTGTATATGTTTATAGAGAGATAACGTGAATGGTAAATGCTAATGCCAGAGTTTGGAATTACATCCAGTCAACCAGTCTGAAACTACAGCAAGTCTACCAGATGAAATGGTAAATTTAACACAAATTGGTAACTTAAATCTTGTTTTGTTTCTACTCCATGGAGAACAAATACCACCCTGAAAGTAAGGTTGGTTACTTTTGCATGCTTGTTTCTTACCCTGCTGATGTCAGGAAGAACGGCATGGAGTGTATTAAAGCAAAGGGTGGTCATACGCATTTGCCACAGTGACCTTAGAACTGTGAGAACAAGACGTATAATTATAGTGTACAGAAGGACTCATTAGCTCTACTGGCCAAGGGCCAGCAGAGCTTATGGGATGGTTGTGTTGTCCGTCTTCCGTCGTCCGTCCGTCCGTCGTCCGTTAACTTTTGCTTGTGTGCACTCTAGAGGCCACATTTTCTGATGCAATCATCATGAAACTTTGTCAGAATGTTTGTCTCAATGAAATCTCGGTCAAGTTCGAAAATGGGTCATGTGGGGTCAAAAAACTAGGTCACTAGGTCAAATATTGGAAAAAACCTTGTGTACACTCTAAAGGCCATATTTTTGACCCGAGCTTGATGCAACTTTGTCAGAATGTTTGTCTTAATTATATCTTGGTCAAGTTTGAAAATGGGTCACATAGGGTTAAAAACTAGGTCACTAGGTCAAATACTTGAAAAACCTTGTGTACACTCTAGAAGCCGTATTTCTGACCCAATCTTGATGAAACTTTGTCAAAATGTTTGTCTTAATTATATCTTGGTCAAGTTCAAAATGGGTCACATGGTGTTAAAAACTAGGTCACTAGGTCAAACTTTGGAAAAACCGTATGTACACTCTAGAGGCCATATTTTTGACCTGATATTGATGAAACTTTGTCAGAATGTTTGTTTAATGAATCTGGGTCAAGTTCAAAAATGGGTCATGTGGGGTCAAAAACTAGGTCACTAGGTCAAATACTTGAAAAAAATTGGTGTACACTCTAGAGGTCATATTTGTTACCCAATCTTGATGAAACTTTGCCAAATTGTTTATCTTAATTATATCTTGATCAAGTTCGAAAAATGGGTCACATGAAGTTAAAAACTAGGTCACTAGGTCAAATATTGGAAAAACCTTGTGTACACTATAGAGGCCATATTTTTTACCCGAGCTTGATGCAACTTTGTCAGAATGTTTATCTTAATTGTTGTCTCAATGAAATCTCAGTCAAGTTCGAAAATGGGTCATGTGGGGTCAAAAACTAGGTCACTAGGTCAAATATTGGAAAAACCTTGTGTACACTCTAGAGGCCATATTTTTTACCCAAGCTTGATGCAACTTTGTCAGAATGTTTGTCTTAATTATATCTTGGTCAAGTTTGAAAATGGGTCACATGGGGGTTAAAACTAGGTCACTAGGTCAAATACTTGAAAACCTTGTGTACACTCTAGAAGCTGTATTTCTGACCCTATATTGATGAAACTTTGTCAAAATGTTTGTCTTAATTGTATCTTGGTCAAGTTCAAAAATGGGTCACATGGTGTTCAAAACTAGGTCACTAGGTCAAACTTTGGAAAAACCTTGTGTACACTCTAGAGGCCATATTTTTGACCCGATCTTGATGAAACTCTGTCAGAATGTTTGTCTCAATGAAATCTCGGTCAAGTTCAAAAATGGGTCAGGTGGGATCAAAAACTAGGTTACTAGGTCAAATACTTGAAAAAACTTGTGTACACTCTAGAGGTCATATTTGTTACCCAATCTTGATGAAATTTTGTCAAATTGTTTATCTTAATTATATCTTGATCAAGTTCGGAAATGGGTCACATGAAGTTAAAAACAGGTCACTAGGTCAAATATTGAAAAAACCTTATGTACACTCTAGAGGCCATATTTTGATCCAAGCTTGATGCAACTTTGTCAGAATGTTTGTCTTAATTATATCTTGGTCAAGTTTGAAAATGGGTCACATGGGGTTAAAAACTAGGTCACTAGGTCAAATATTGGAAAAACCTTGTGTACACTCTTTGTCAAAATGTTTGTCTTAATTATATCTTGGTCAAGTTCAAAAATGGTCACATGGTGTTAAAAGCTAGGTCACTAGGTCAAACTTTGGAAAAAACGTGTGTACACTCTAGAGGCCATATTTTTGACCAGATCTTGATGCAATTTTGTCAGAATATTTGTCTCAATTATAGCTTGCTAAAGTTCGAAAATTGGTCACACAGGGTCACACAGGGTCAAAAACTAGGTCACTAGTACACTCTAGAGGCCATATTTCTGACCCGATCTTGATGAAACTTTGTTGAAATGTTGTCTTAATTATATTTTGGTCAAGTTCGAAATGGGTCCCATGGGGTCAAAAACTAGGTCACTAGGTCAAATACTTGAAAAACCTTGTGTACACTCTAAACACCATTGTAGTACGACTCGATTCATCAATGGTTATAACAGCCAGTAGAGCGTTCACAGGCCCTCTTGGGCCTCTTGTTTTTGTTGCCATCTGCTAAATATTCAAGCATTCAGTCATTCAGTTGTCACATGTCTACGTTTTCCTTGCATTTCTTATACATATATTAAGCTTTTGTTTTTATGTACATGTTTTATATTTATATATATATTGAAATTTAATTTGATGTTAAGTTGATCGTTTGTCTAGAGAGCCGATAACAGAATATAAGTATTACACATAAAAATTCTGAACTTCCTTTGTTATACATGGTGGTGTTGTGTGGTTGGAATATTATGGAAGACACATGGGAATCAGTTTGTTTGTCCTTGTTAGTCACAAATATTCTGTCAAATTCCTTGTTTTAAATCAAACTTGGAATTAATAGTGAAACATTAATGTTCTATTATGAAAATACTTGCTTCCACAAAACAATTATCAATTTCGTCTGCAGAATGTGCAATACGGTAATATTTTAGTATTAGTCACTGTATAATCCCTAATACCCTCCCCCTTCTTCAACTATGTATTCATCATCACCCTGTATTATTACAGTAGCTATTTGAATCGTGGCAGAAAACAGTGATCGTGGCCCCAGCGAAAATGGAAAATGGACGTCTTACAAATGAATTTGCAGCAACTCAGTAGTTTTGCAGGTGAAAAGGTTCTGGGCCAATTCTTCATATTTGTATTTCAAGTAAATGGAGGGTGGTACTGGAACATTTATTTCTGTTGGGGCTATTTAACCTTGTTTTGTTGGTGTGCCTTAAAACCCAGTTTAACTCAGCTCACAGTAGTGACATGATAACAGATCAAGATTACAGCAGTGTACTCTAGAATGTAAACATCAAGGAGTTTGTTTTATTTTACCTCCAATAAGGTTGTATATTTATGTATTTAATAGGCATTTGTTTTTTATGTTAAAGGGACACACGGTAATGTTTAAAAACTCACAGCGTCCCATTAGTTTTTCTCTTAACTTGAATTTGTTCAATCATTAATATTAATAGTTAGAATAGTTCAAAGCAAATTAGTTTTACATATTACTAACTTTTAATAATATTGCACCAACAATATATTTAACAATTTGGTAAAATAGTGAAGAAAATAGAAATCGTAATTTTTTATTTAATTATATGCAAGCAGTTTTAAAGTCAAAATGACACAGGAGAACTAAATCGAGGAGCAAATTCGAATAAAACTGAAGTATGCCATGTGTCCCTTTAAAAAAAAAAAAAAGCATAAAACGTAATATTAGCATTGAACGATGTAATAAGACTTGAAGAATGAAGATGGGAGAATTCTCTCTTCTGTCCCTTTTTTATTTTCCTGACTCAGTTTGTGGAGTTTCTCTTTTTCCTTATATTGTAATTACCACAGTGAAGTTTACTATATGAATATAGCATTCATTAAAGATTTGTCTTTAATTTGACAGAAAAGGAAAGCTGTGATAAAATACAGGAATATGTAATAGATTGATAACTATGTGAACTAATTTGTGTATTAACCGTCATACATGTTCTTTTACGTCCGCTAAGATTTTAATACAGATATAAAGTATCTTCAGCTATACTGAAACGCAAAAGCGCAACACGGGAATTTTCGCTATATATTGTATGTATAATATGCTGCTGTTAATCGAATGGTACATGGCTACGTACGATCTTTCCCTTTGGAAAAAAATACTTAAACAACACAATACAGCAAATAGTGTTCCTTCAAAGTTTCGTTATTGACAGAGTACAAAATTGGCTCAAGCATGTGAGCAAACTTAGGATGCACAATTTAGCAAACTCTTTACATTAAATACAGTACTGAACTGGCTCAGTTTTTCAAAGAGGAACTTCAACATTTATGAATTTCTTCTTACAAGGTGTAGTGTGATTAAAACGTCTACAACATCACAGTTGTGTCCTTTCTCTAGTTAACTGCAACTTTTTTTTTTACAAAATATCTTGGGATTTCTTTGGAATATTATGTGGAATTAAATGTGCCGTATATACAATATATAGCGGAAATTCCCATGTTGCGTTTCTTTTGCGATTCAGTATATGTATTTAAAATGTGAACAAAACAAGTTAATTTTTGCTATGTAAATGTTTATTTTGAACCAGTTGATTTTTGCTGTTGACATTTTGTGTCAATGTTCAATTTGTTATTGTGTATAAATCATGAATGTATATATGTACATTTATTAAAATAAAACATGTATGATATAAATATTAAATGTTAATGGATATAATTTACTTGTTATTGTTTTTGAAATTGCCTACATTTTGTGATTGGAAAAGAAGACTTTGAAGTGCTTTGAAGTCTATTAAATCATTTTAGAATTATTTTATTTTTAGAATTTTGTGATTCTTGGTTTCAAGAAACTCATTACTCAATGAGTGATACAAATAGTCTTAATCTGTTTCTCACAGCAATTAAAAGGCTCATTCAGTTCAGAGAACAAACTCAGTTGCATCATATTAGCAGGACGTGATGTCATAATACCAGGATGTGATGTCATAATATCAGAAAGTGATGATATGATAGAAGCAACCAAAAGAAAATATGAATGAAGCATTCTGAGTGATAAAAATTGGACCAATGAAACCAGTTTAAAGCACATTACATTTTCAGAACACACTGAGATTTTACTGGATATTGAGTAATGAGGTTCTTGAAATCTAGAAACACAAAATTATAATAATAAAATAATTCTAAAATGATTTAATAGACTGTTTTTGATGTGTATATATCAACAAGTGTGATTGCATGACTCTCTGCAATATGTTCATATAGCACCGCCGTGGTTGAGAGGTTAACAACGTTGCTTTGTAAACCTTCTTGCCTTACCACTGCGGGTTAGAATCCCACTGGGAGCTCAACTTGTAAATGTGAAAGTGTCGATTCTTGCGGATGGTGGGAGGTATACAGTACTGATTCTACCCAGAAATAAGTGGGTCTGCCCCCACCACAAAACAATTGACCTTCATACATAGCCTAAAATGTGCTGAAAAATGACGTTAAACACTAAACAAACAAAGCAATATGTTCATGTTTCAAAGTTGCTAAGTTGGAATGACTTGGTAAGCTGAATAATTAGGTATCATGGCAGAATGTCCTAATCAACAAAATTTCAAGATTGTCATGATAGCCATAAGCATGTTTTGATTTTTGAGCTCGTTCGTTTACTGATCTCGGCTTCGAAGTCACAGTGTTGTCCGGGTTTATGTATGTCAGTCCGTTCATTCAACAGACTTTCAGTTGTTTGTATCTTTTTCATTACTTCTTTTACAAAATGTATCTTTTTCATTACTTCTTTTACAAAATGTATCTTTTTATTACTTCTTTTACAAAACAACTTCACATGGCATTCTAGTATTTTTTCCCTTTGAGTTTTTGAATTCATTTGTTTTACACCAACAAGAAGCCCAAGAAACAAAATTTGTTTATAGTAACAATGACCTTGATTCTGAGTAATCTTAAAAATAATCTCAAAATAGGCAGGATTGTACACGACATTCTGTCTCAATGTGGTAAACCTTACTGCAACACATCTTCATCCAATCATTCATTGCCAAGTTACAGCCCAGATACACGTTTGACCAGTGAGCGTTGCCGCCACCTTGACCCTAGGTTAGTAGGAGTTGTAAACAACACTCAGTCTTCATGTGGTGAACCTCTCTGCCCAGTATATTTCTGATCCCGTCATTCATTGCCGAGACATGGCCCAGACAAGAGTTTGACCTTCGTTGCAATCATGACCCTAGGTTGGCGGGAGTAATCAGCGACACTCCATCTCCATGTGATTAAACTGTCAATATATTTTTGATCCAACCATTCATTGCGGAGTTATGGCCCAGATATGAAACTGAAACCTGCGACACTGACCTTGACACAGCATCGTCTCTATGTGATGAACTTTCTGTCCAGTATCTATTTCATCCACTTATTGCCGAGTTATGGCCAGGCGAGTTATGGCCTGGACACGAGTTGGACCTTTAACCTTTTCTGTGACCTTGACTCTGTGAGTTAGCAGGAGTTGTATGCGACACTGTCTACATGTGGTTAGCTTTTCTTCCAAATATTTTTAAAATTTGACAATGGAGTTACTGCCCGAACACAAAAAAGCAACAGACCCAGTTCTACCTTTGACGCAACCTTGACCCTAGGTTGGCAGTTGTACAAAACACATTTTCTACATGTGGTAAACATTTCTGCTAAATATCTTTTTGATCCAATCAGTCTGCTGAATTATGGCCTAGATAAGAGATTGACCTTCACAGCGACCCCAGGATGAAATTGTACGCGACAAATCGTCTTCTTGTACGGAGTATTTCTGTCAAACCTTTTTGAAATTAGACTATCCATTATGGAGTAACAGCCGAACACGAAGGCACAATGGACGGACAACACTAATGTTATATGTCCCTTCCTCCACCTTCAGTGGTGGGAGCATAAACACTTTAAAAGATCTGTGGTTCTTGAGAAAAAAAATTAGGTTATGTTTTAACCATTTACCTGTATAGTAATGTGGGCCACCTTGGAAGACATGTTGACTTAATTTTGTAACTAGACGGGTGTCCAACATGGTTTTTTGGACCCAGATAAATGACCTTGACAAACTGGCCTGTATAAGTTTTCGTGAAGAAAAAAAATAGTATTTAACCCATATGACCTTGACCTTTATATTTTAGTATGGCCATGTCGATGTTGTCATGATTAGTATATATTGAAAGTTTGATAAATAAATATCCAGAAATGAGAAAGTTATAGCCAACGTTAAGTTTTTGTGAAGAAAAAAATGAGTAACCCATATAATGACATTCAGTGTGACCTTGACCTTTATATTTTAGTAAGGTCATGTCGCTGTTGTCATGATGAGTATATATTGAAAGTTTGCTGAAAAAACATGAAGAAATGATAAAGTTTCCGGGACTGACGGACGACAATGTGATCCCTATGTAAAGCATTTTCCTTCGAATTGAATTGGGGTTTTAAGGCGCACCAACACATGAAAAGGTTATATGGCGCCTAAAAGTCATGAACATGCCAGGCTCATCTTCCATGTACATCGAGATAAAATATGGAAAATGGGCCTAGAACCTTCTCACCCTGAACTGCAGTTGCTGCAAATTCTATCTTAGAAACTCCATTTACGCTGGAGCCACGTTATTGTTTTTCTGCCACTGCTCTTTTGATGCGAGCGAGATAGCACCTGAAACAATGCAGGGATCATGATGAAGACCTTTAATGAACATGAACAAAAAATGATAAAATGAACATGAATTTCGGGGGATTCTACCCCTCTGCCTACCCCTCCAAAGGGATCTGCAGTGGCCGTATTCTTTGCCCCGTGACCAAAAGGCGACACAAAAATTGAAAGGATTATCCATGTAAAATTTGGTCAAAATTGACAATGCGGTTTACGAGAAGTTGTTAAAAGCAAAAAGTTAATGAGACGGATGGATGAAGAATGATCCAAATAGCTGATTTTTGAGCCTTCGGTTCAGGTGATATTACAATAACAAAGTTCTGTATATCTAAAAGGCCACTAAGTCGAAAATTGTCAACACCCCACAATACTGGCATTAGAAAGTTCTATAAATCAAAGCATACAAGATACCCAGTTGGATAGGTGAACCAATTATCATGAGAAAAAACAACCCTTGATAGCTTTTAGCTTCAATTTTCAAAGAAATAATAAGCTATTGTACCTATCCCAGCGTGGGTTAACCGTTTTCGGTAAGCTCATATCTCACAAACTGCTCGACAGTCACAGAATTCTACGAATCTTCACACCTGTATTCGGCATCAATAAAAAGGGTGCCACGAGTATGTCACGTAACTCCGCAACATATTTTGGCAGTTATGCACTTTTTTTTATGGATTCAAAATATGTCCGTAATGGTATGTTTGACCACTGCAGAGATTGGAATGAAACTTCACACATGTATTTGGCATCACTGAATAACATTCCACACACAAGTCATAACTTTGAAACTTACGAGGGGTGTTCAAAAATTACATAAGACTTTTGCTATAAAATCTTTATTATTATAAATTTACACACAATATTAAGCACATCCTTCATGGGATATTTGATATCAGTTCATAATTGAAATTATATAAAGGCATTTTAGACGTTGCCATAGTAACCTATTATAATTTAATTATAATTTGATGGATACAACATCAGCATTTAATGTGAACCTGTACTGACGTCATTGTGGTAACAAAATAGCATAGATGTTCGCGCATTTTAATGGGCATTTGGAATTTCGTTTGAAAAACAAGCTTAATTTGGACTGTCCCGCTCTTGCATTAATGGGTTACTATGACGACATAGAAAATGCCTTTATATAATTTTTAATTATAAACTGATATCTACTGTTTTATAAAGGTTACATTGATTATTACTGTGTCTACATTTTATTGCTATTTTATAATAAAGACTTTATAGCAAAATTCTAAATGGAAACTTGTTTGAAATAAGACCATTTTATAATTTCTAGTCATATAAATTATGTATGGTTATCAAAAATATAAACAAAACAAACAATATCTTTTCAAACCATTATTTTATTCCATTTTGATGAAAACAGAAAATCTCAATATTTAAAATAGATCTGTATAATAACTTCTGAAAATGAACACATCGTTTTTCTAGAAAATATGGTTACTTCGATAAAGAACAGACTTCCACATCCCATTTATTGTTGGAACAACCATCTTCAGTCGCAAATTAAGAGATGTCCTGACTTTAGTTAAATTTTCAAACCAAAATAATTACTACACAAAGTACAGTAGTAGTAGACCACCAATTTACCTAGACTCAAAATCTGAGTCAAAGTTGTGTTTTAATACAAATTGAATTGAATTGGGTTTTACATCGCACCAACACATAATACAGATGCAAGAAGGAGTTAGCACAACCAAATGTTCACTCTTTTCCAATGGTATGAATTATGCACAAGACCCACATAAATTATTTGTATATCCACATTTTAGCACTGCAAACTTGTAAAGTGCAAGTTCGGTTGAGCAAATGCGAGTTGAAATTTTCAGCACTTGCAAAACACTGCAAGTGCATCTTTTCTGTACAAAGTCAGCATGATTGAAAGATTGATCAAATAATGAAACACAATAATAAAGAGTTTGATGAGACTTGCTGTCGTTTACATCAAAATATTATATAAGTATTTTATAAAGTATTAAACATTTATGCATATGAGTGTCTTTGACCAAAAGGAGAAAAAACTGTCTGACAGTAAGAATGCATTTTTGCGAGTTAAAATATTTGCAATATGAAAGTGGGTAAAAAAGTTCTACCCCTGATATTATTTTTGTGTGGAATTACACTGTGATCATTGTCACTATTACAGCATATAGACGTAGATCGATTTCAAATATAGTGCATACTACAATTTACCCATAATTTAATGCACTCGCCTTAATATAAAGATTTATTATTCCATACAGGTAAATGTTTTCAAATATTTACCGGTATACAATATCTGAGGTCTTGATAAGGTGTTAGCACTGAATAATGGGTAAAAATGTGAACACCTGATCTTTTAAACAGAAGATGTGTTGATCTTATAGCATCGTACTCCATTTTAATTTAAATTAGTTGAATTTTAAACCCTAAAGGTACAAATTACATATTAATTGTTTGACTATTTGAAAATAGAATTTTATCTTGTTACCAAACATTTTTTACATCGCCTCTCCACCATTAAATGCAAGAAACATTTAACATCTTTGTTATTAAAGTAACCTTAATTATTCTACACAGTATATTAATACTATCATCCTTAACATTCAGTCAGCCCTGGACACTGTAAACTCATCAGCCGGCCTTAGTCCTTAATTCATGCAACTTTTCAAGTTAAAATCTTTATGTAGGTTTAGTTGTTTATTCCCGAGATTTACTTTGGTTTATTTACTTTCCTCAAGTTTCTTGTTGCACGTTGTGGGGTCTTCTTTGTTGGTGCTGGTTTTACCTTTGTTGCACCTTTTACTGCTTTCTTTACTTCATCTTGTATCTCTAGAATTTCAGATTTTACCAATGTTTTACCTTTATTCACCTTTTTATTTTTTTTAGTTGTCATATCTTTCTTTTCCTCTGTTTTCTTTCCATTAATCTTTTTTGTTGCAACTTTTTTAGAATTAGCATTTTCGACTTCTTCTTTTATTTCAAGTCTTTGCTTCTTTGAACTTTTCTTAACATCATCTTTGCTGTCAAGAGTTCTTTTCAACAACTTTTCTTCTGCTTTCTTTGACAAGACTCGCACAGATCCATCAGCGCGGACCAGAACTTTACCCGTTTCTACCGTGGTGACCTCGTCAATATATGTTGGCATCTCAAACACCTTTACCTCCGGCATGACAATGTCAGTGGCACCTCCTGCAATGTTATGTAACAGTTGAGGTATACGCAGAAGCGTTACAATTAAATAACTAATTTAAGACATTATACCATATTCAGAGCGCCTCCCCTAATAGCAGTGCATGCGCACCCCCCACCCACCCATAAAATCAAAATGCCCCCTCACCCACCCATAAAATCAAAATTCAATACATTTTCAATCTTTTGTATACCCATTATTAAAAA
This sequence comes from Cyrtodaria siliqua, assembly GCA_037043455.1. Lineage (NCBI taxonomy): Eukaryota > Metazoa > Mollusca > Bivalvia > Adapedonta > Hiatellidae > Cyrtodaria > Cyrtodaria siliqua. The sequence continues at coordinate 12,825 of JAWPHD010022792.1, read as the reverse complement.
GAGCGCCCCTTGGCATTTTGCATAGTGCCTGGGGGCTACTATTAGGGGAAATACGACAGAATCGTTAAATCTTTGTTTTCTAGAGTTATCATATCAGCGGTATTGGAAGACAAAACTAATATACATTAGGCCAGGAAAAAAAATACCTGTGTTTCTAGTTACTCAGCTGAAAAATTAGGGTAGGTAGGTATTTTTTTTCTGCCCATGTGGTTTGGACGATGTTAAAGGGATCTTTAACTTTGTCAAGTAGTTAATTTGTAGTGATTTTGCAAGGAGAGAAGGAAAATAACCTCATGATATCTAACAGTATATTAACTTGTTTGTTTTGAATAAAATAAATTGAAAACACAATTTTTTTCTGCCATTATGAGTTTATTTGTTGACGGACGGCAGACGGAGTGACAGGCAAAAAAATATCACAATAGCTCCGACCCCTAGAGTTCCATCTTCCATGTGGCTGTGAAAGATTGAATTTTATCATTTCCTGAGGCTGGGTGGTATTGGAAGAACAAATCTACTGGCAGCATGTCATGATTAATGTTTTTCATAAACTTCTGCTCTGTCCCATGACTGCATTTTCCAATTCTAATAGCCAAAATGGACACGCAGTGCACCATGGAGGTGGCCATGTTTTAGCGCATGTATCGTGCTCAATATTTTCGTACATTACCGTTTCGTACCCAGCTTTTTCGTCCTTTCTTTTTTTTGATTAAAAACTGTAGGTTCGGCGCCAAAAAATAGCGATGGTTTGGTAACCAGAAACACAGGTATTTTTTTTCTGGCCTTACTGACAGAATGTCTTACAGCAGGGCCCAGCTGTTCAAAGATCAGTTAGCCTAATCCATGGTTAGTGTAAACTTTCAAAGTACATTTTGTCATAAAAATATGTTTTGGACTACTAAAGTGTTTAATTTGCAATTCTTCTTAACAGAATTTTTTCACATGCTCAATTTCTGGTAGAAATATTAATTTATCGGAAATTCAGCGAGATTTGAAATTTTGACTCAACGCTCGGTTAAGTCAGCCGGTCTTTGAACAACTTATTTGTTGATAAATACAGGCATTGTTAAATTGATTACTAGCCTATAATTGGTGAATTTATGAAACAAACTGTCAACCTCGACTTAAACACTTATCCACCAACTTGGAATTGTGCATGGCTTTGTAAGGAAATGTAAGCAAATGTTTAACAAAACATTTCTGTAACATGTACTCAAAACGCTTCATTACCGGAAGTGGAGAAAACATCATATATTCATGATCCTGAAAATGAGCACCTTTTCTTCGACAGTAAACGAAACAATTCTGCAGAACTATACGGAGTCAAAAAAGAAAGTTTGTACTAAATTTAAGTAACCAACCTCATTACGAATATAACATTGCTGTAAATATGTTCAAACACCCTAACTTTATGTCTGAGAAAAAGTTAAAGTTTGACATTCACGAGAAAATTTCAGAAAACCAGCTATTAACAAGGTGATTGTTGTCTTGTGTTTTCCCATTAAATTCCATATATTTACTGATTTATATACCCGTTCATGGGCATTTGTTGATTTACATATAGAGTTTATATTACTACCATATCATCCCTTATTTGTAAATAGTTTTGTCTTTATATATATTTACATTAATTTTTAATTACTACTTCATTTCTTCATCTTTCATCAGTTTTTGCGCTCAATATGACCTATTTATGCGTCGACGTGCCGTAAAACACCATTCATTCATTCATTCTATTTTATAAATGCATACGTTTTGCATATTTTGAAACTTGTTTTGCTAAATTTGTCATAACAACTTTTTGAATATTTACAAAAATAGATGGGTACACATCCTTTTTTGACTGAGTATAGATCTATGTACTAACTTCACTACTGACAACAACTTTATTTGAATGGTGTTTTAGGTCATTAGAAGCAGTTCATTTAGGTCATTAGGTCATTTTCCTGGGTAGAACCAGTACTGTAAACCTCCGCCATCCATAAGAATCCACACTTTCTCACTTGACGAAGTCTCAAGCTCACCGTGACAGCAAGACACAATAATTATGTACACTGACAAAAATATAACATCTGAAAAATATCGTAGAACCAAGTATGAGCCTTACCCAAGCTGACATACAGCGGTACTGCGGTGGTGTCTGACGATTTGATGTAGATGTTACGAATGTTGGCAACACCCCCAGGAACTTTCTCTGCTATCTGATCAACTGTTGCAAGCACGTTGTCAACGACATCTTCTTTACTCATTTTACTGTGAGCTATGAATGCCATACTGCAACAAATAATGCACAGGATTACGTTAATGGTTTATTCTCAGTCGCCCTTTGCTACTTAAAGACATCCAAAAGTGAAGAGATGATTTTACGTCCATTTAAATAAGGGGGAAAACACTTTAAAATCCCTAAAATAAACTGCCACTGTGTTGTACTACTATTATTAGTTTTTTGGAGTTGTATCCCTCCCCAACCCATCAGGAAGACTCCCTTAAATTCTGGATCTGTGGCTTATTATACTCGTTGGGTGGAAGGTTTATTTTATAAAATTGATTTGGTGAAAGAATGTACAAGTTGTCTTTGAATTAAATTGGGAATGTGGTTTTGATTCACTGAGTTGAACTAAACAGCAAAGAAAAACAGCAGTGGGATACCTGGAAGATCCTGTGCCCTGTATGACACATCTGCTGTTGTGTACAACTGTATCTACGACCGTTTGTAAGTCCGACGCACCCAGGTTTATCTGCACTGGACACGTCCTAAAAACAATCAAACATTGTGTTTTCAATTAATACAAGTTTAACAGTAGAACCATGACTAAGTGACATCCGTCACATGGGCTTTACTTTAAACAATTCAACTGTTTGTGGTATGAATACAGTTTTGAAAATTTCAACAACAAAAAATTATCCAAATATATACTTATACCGAGTTTGCTGTCTCACATCAAACTGTTATTATTGAATATGGACAGAAATATATTTATATTTTTATAGGAGCCCATTTATGCAAATAAACATTTTTGACATCAACATTTGCAAAAAATATGTCATTTGTGACTTGCAGCAAAATGTTTATATGTCAAAGTGTATGAACTACGATTGATTGATTGAATTGGATTTTATAGTCGCACCAACAGCTAAGGTCATATGGCGACTTTCCAGCTTCCATTGGTGGAGGAAGACCCCAGGTGCCCCTCCGGGCAATTTTCGTGCACAGGCGGGAACCTGGGTAGAACCACCGACGTTCCGCAAGCCAGCTGGATAGCTTCCTCACATAAAGATTCCTAGGCCCCTGAGGGATCGAACCTACAGCGGTGAGGGGCGAGTGATTTCAAGTCAGAGACGTTAACCACTCGACCACGGACGCCCCTGTATGAACTACGAATCTGTTAACTTGATCTTATCCAAATCATGGTTTTAAAATGGGATAAAGTGAAAATGCAATTTACTTTTTCTTTGCAAAGAATATTTTCCCCAGTAGTCCTGGCAGCACACCAAACACACACTCATCCGCCAGAAAGAGATCATACCCCTTGGCCAAACTCCGCTTTGTGTGGGGCATACTGTAGTCTGTACGTAGAGCCTTTATCGGGATTATCTGTAGGTATATTCATATACAATGTTCATTTAGGAGGTTTAAAATGAGGCATATAGTTCCGTTAAATAACATTACCGGTCCAGGGTAAACCTTTTTCTAACTCAAAAATATTTATTTAAGAGTTACTGGCACTTTAGATTTTCAATTTTTTAGTAAAGAAGGTTACTTGTTTTAAGTTTCAAAGCCTGAGCACTGATGGTTAAGAAATAAGAGACAAGCTTAAACCCTTTCCAAAGGGATTTTTTTTTTTTAAATGAATCGGTGAGTAATGGGTCTTTTTTTAATGTATTCACGGATCATGCTTAAAAGGTTTACACAATAACAAAGAAAACTCAAAACTTTTATATAATTATATGAAAGAAGGTTTAAAATTGAAATGGTACCGGTTTAATAAACCGAGATGCTAATTGTAATACTTGATAACAACTTCAAGACTGTCGTGTGTCCCTTTAAAGCAAATGTTCAAGATTGTCGTGTGTCCCTTTAAAGCAAATGTTCAAGATTGTCATGTGTCCCTTTAAAGCAAATGTTCAAGATTGTCGTGTGTCCCTTTAAAGCAAATGTTCAAGATTGTCGTGTGTCCCTTTAAAGCAAATGTTCAAGATTGTCATGTGTCCCTTTAAAGCAAATGTTCAAGATTGTCATGTGTCCCTTTAAAGCAAATGTTCAAGATTGCCGTGTGTCCCTTTAAAGCAAATGTTCAAGATTGTCGTGTGTCCCTTTAAAGCAAATGTTCAAGATTGTCGTGTGTCCCTTTAAAGCAAATGTTCAAGATTGTCATGTGTCCCTTTAAAGCAAATGTTCAAGATTGTCGTGTGTCCCTTTAAAGCAAATGTTCAAGATTGTCATGTGTCCCTTTAAAGCAAATGTTCAAGATTGTCGTATGTCCCATTAAAGCAAATGTTCAAGATTGTCGTGTGTCCCTTTAAAGCAAATGTTCAAGATTGTCGTGTGTCCCTTTAAAGCAAATGTTCAAGATTGTCGTGTGTCCGTTTAAAGCAAATGTTCAAGATTGTCGTGTGTCCGTTTAAAGCAAATGTTCAAGATTGTCATGTGTCCCTTTAAAGCAAATGTTCAAGATTGTCGTGTGTCCCTTTAAAGCAAATGTTCAAATGCAGGTTTAAATGCTATTTATTAATCAAAAATTAATTTAAAATAAACAAGAAACATAAAAGTATTAAATTTGTGAGCAAACTGTCTACCTTAGATATGCTCGTGACATTTTTTTGCTTGAAGAGGTCCGAAAATGAATCGGTGAGTAATGGGTCTTTTTTAATGTATTCACGGATCATGCTTAAAAGGTTTACACAATAACAAAGAAAACTCAAAACTTTTATATAATTATATGAAAGAAGGTTTAAAATTGAAATGGTACCGGTTTAATAAACCGAGATGCTAATTGTAATACTTGATAACAACTTCAAGATTGTCTTGTGTCCCTTTAAAGCAAATGTTCAAGATTGTCGTGTGTCCCTTTAAAGCAAATGTTCAAGATTGTCGTGTGTCCCTTTAAAGCAAATGTTCAAGATTGTCATGTGTCCTTTTAAAGCAAATGTTCAAGATTGTCGTGTGTCCCTTTAAAGCAAATGTTCAAGATTGTCGTGTGTCCCTTTAAAGCAAATGTTCAAGATTGTCATGTGTCCCTTTAAAGCAAATGTTCAAGATTGTCGTGTGTCCCTTTAAAGCAAATGTTCAAGATTGTCGTGTGTCCCTTTAAAGCAAATGTTCAAGATTGTCATGTGTCCCTTTAAAGCAAATGTTCAAGATTGTCGTGTGTCCCTTTAAAGCAAATGTTCAAATGCAGGTTTAAATGCTATTTATTAATCAACAAGAGGTCAATGACCTTGAAGCTCTACTGATTGATTTTGATTTCAGGAAGTAGTCGCTACAAACTGTTTTTTTGAAAATCTATTTTTAGCCGTGGTGGCCATCTTGAATTTCCGGCCGACCTGAAATTTTGCTAGGATCAATTAGACATCAAGAGCAACATTCCTGTGAAGTTTCATGAAAATCCGTCAAGTAGTTTCAGAGGAGTAGTCGCTACAAGTTTTCATTATATAACTCTATGTAAACAAAGATGGCCACTGACAGCCATGTTTAACATTAAATCAAAATAATGTTCGACTCGGATAACCATCATGTCATGCTGATCATTTTAGAAAAAGTCCCATATCAATATCACTTATAGTTTTCAAGAAGTAGTCGCTACAAACTTATTTTTTAAAAATCTATTTTTAGCCGTTGCGGCCATCTTGAATTTCCGGCCGACCTGAAATTTTGCTAAGATCAATAAGACATCAAGAGCAACATTCGTGTGAAGTTTCATGAAAATCCGTCAAGTAGTTTCAGAGGAGTAGTCGCTACAAGTTATCATTATATAACTCTTATGTAAACATACATGGCCACTGGCAGCCATGTTTAACGTCGAATCAAAATAATGTTCGACTTGAATAACCATCATGTCATGCTGATCATTTTAGAAAAAGTCCCATATCAATATCACTTATAGTTTTCAAGAAGTAGTCGCTACAAACTTGTATTTTGAAAATCTATTTTTAGACATGGCGGTCATCTTGAATTTCCGGCCGACCTGAAATTTTGCAAGGATCAATTAGACATCAAGAGCAACACGTGTGAAGTTTCATGAAAATCCGTCAAGTATTTTCAGAGGAGTAGTCGCTACAAGTTATCATTATATAACTCTATGTAAACAAAGATGGCCACTGGCAGCCATGTTTAACGTCGAATCAAAATAATGTTCGACTCGGATAACCATCATGTCATGCTGATAATTTTAGAAAAAGTCCCATATCAATATCTCTTATAGTTTTCAAGAAGTAGTCGCTACAAACTTATTTTTTAAAAATCTATTTTTAGCCGTGGTGGCCATCTTGAATTTCCGGCCAACCTGAAATTTTGCTAGGATCAATTAGACATCAAGAGCAACATTCCTGTGAAGTTTCATGAAAATCCGTCAAGTAGTTTCAGAGGAGTAGTCGCTACAAGTTTTCATTATATAACTCTATGTAAACAAAGATGGCCGCTGGCAGCCATGTTTAACGTCGAATCAAAACGATTTTCGACAAGGACCAACATCATGTCATGCTGATCATTTTAGAAAAAGTCCCATATCAATATCTCTTATAGTTTTCAAGAAGTAGTCGCTACAAACTTATTTTTTAAAAATCTATTTTTAGCCGTGGCGGCCATCTTGAATTTCCGGCCGACCTGAAGTTTTGCTAGGATTAATTAGACATCAAGAGCAACATTCCTGTGAAGTTTCATGAAAATCCGTCAAGTAGTTTCAGAGGAGTAGTCGCTACAAGTTTTCATTATATAACTCTATGTAAACAAAGATGGCCGCTGGCAGCCATGTTTAACGTCGAATCAAAACGATTTTCGACAAGGACCAACATCATGTCATGCTGATCATTTTAGAAAAAGTCCCATATCAATATCTCTTATAGTTTTCAAGAAGTAGTCGCTACAAACTTATTTTTTAAAAATCTATTTTTAGCCGTGGTGGCCATCTTGAATTTCCGGCCGACCTGAAGTTTTGCTAGGATTAATTAGACATCAAGAGCAACATTCCTGTGAAGTTTCATGAAAATCCGTCAAGTAGTTTCAGAGGAGTAGTCGCTACAAGTTTTCATTATATAACTCTATGTAAACAAAGATGGCCGCTCGCAGCCATGTTTAACGTCGAATCAAAACGATTTTCGACAAGGACCAACATCATGTCATGCTGATCATTTTAGAAAAAGTCCCATAGCAATATCCCTTAGAGTTTTCAAGAAGTAGTCGCTACAAACTTGTTTTTTAAAAACCTATTTTTAGATTTGGCGGCCATCTTGGATTTCACATCTACATGAATTTTTGCTAGGATCAACTAGACTTCATGGGCAACATTTCTGTAAAGTTTCATGAAAATCCATCCAGTAGTTTCAGAGGAGTAGTCGCTACAAAAAAAAGTTAACGGACGGACAGACGGAAGGACGACGGACGCCGCACCACGGCATAAGCTCTGCTGATCTCTGATCAGTAGAGCTAAAAATTAATTTAAAATAAACAAGAAACATAAAAGTATTAAATCTGTGAGCAAACTGTCTACCTTAGATATGCTCGTGACATTTTTTTGCTTGAAGAGGTCCGAAAATGAATCGGTGAGTAATGGGTCTTTTTTAATGTGATCATGCTTAAAAGGTTTACACAATAATGAAGAAAATTGAAAACTCAAAACTTTTATATAATTATATGAAAGAAGGTTTCCCTTTAAAGCAAATGTTCAAATGCAGGTTTAAATGTTATTTTATTAATCAAAAATTAATTTAAAATAAACAAGAAACATAAAAGTATTAAATTTGTGAGCAAACTGTATACCTTAGATATGCTCGTGACATTTTTTTGCTTGAAGAGGTCCTCATAATGTTGTACGGTAGGTTCGTACTCCCTATTCTTCTTGTCAAGATCTTTCACAAAAATACACACCTCCCTCGATTCAAAGTGTATCGAGTGAGGTAACAACCTGAAAAATATAAAAAAATATTTATTTCAGTAATATTGGTGGAAAATATGTGATCGCTGAAACACTTATTAGATTTGTACTGGAATAAACACAAGTTCTTCTGAGCAGGGCTGTACAAATAATTTTTTTAGCCACTAGTCCGGGACTAGTCACCCTGTCAAAATTGACTAGTCCCAAAAAAAGTGTGAATAGTCCCAAAAAATGGACACAAGTCCTGAATTCTTGCGATTTCTCAATATGTTAAAACTGCGTCTTGCATGTATACTCATTACAATTCATTATACACAGTAACGGAAACAATCCTTATTTACTCTTCAGACAATTAATGTATGTTTCAGTGGTATAGATTGTAGACTGCCAATGGGTGAAACAGTAGCAACAGTAAGAATCACATCTGCATTTTTAAATTTCAATATAGATACTGAGTTTCATATTACAGTTCAGATAATCATTTAATGGAGAGAAAAAAAGTCATTTTATATAGGTAAGGGGCTACAAATGAGGTTCTTAACTGTACTACCACTTTACCTAATGCAAAAAATAAATAACGTGAATCAATATAAAAAAAAATATTATGTTTTTGTTCACTACACCAGATGATTTTGACTTTTTGATTGGCCGTGCGTCACATACTACATTTTTCCTCATTTTATTTTCACTTTCGCTTTCATATTTTCCTTTTTTTGACACTGAAAAAGTTCAACAAACTCATTTTGAAATGTAAACATTAGCACTGCCAAATACGAAATCAAACTGATTATGTATATATATCAGTTTGTTTTGTTTTTATATCATTTCTTTGACAACTCAATTCGTCGAACGTAATTAGTACACTAACTATGCACAAACCGTTACCCCACCCACCTTTCATGTCTGTTACAATTACGCTCAACAATACACTGAGAAACAATAAAAAAAAATACACGCCTACCATTTCATATCAAACATACTTCCATTATCAAAATCCATAGTTTTTTATTCATCGAAAGATTGCCGACAAATCGGCCTGATTGCTAAATAATCGACGTGTTAGTGTTATTGTTTCAGTGTATCGCCATTTTCAGCTCACCACGTGACGAACAGGTAATCACGTGACGAAAATGTAAATCACATGTAGTAGTCGTTTCATTGGCTAGCGTGTCTGGATTAAAATAGATTTAGTCAAGTGATTGGATAATATCGACAATGCCGACTGTCAATTAAAGTAATTTGGAGGCGGGACTTCCGGCGTGGATGCTAATTGCATTGCATAAGCGAGCGCAATTAAAGGATTACGTTGAGAAATGTGCTGGGGTTGTTTTATGACAGGTGGCCGACATTGTTAATTGGACAAATCTGGGATCTGGGACTGAAATCTTTCAAACAGTGACACGGCCGACTTTCTCTTTTGGTAAAATTGGACTAGTCCGGGACTGAAATCTTTGAAAAAGTGACACGCCCGACTTTGGTTTTGGACTAGTCCCGGGCGACGGGCTATAGGATTTGTACAGCCCTGATGCGTATTAATATTGCAGGACTTCAGGAGCTCAATATTTATCCATGGATGGAAGAATAAGTGCATCTATCCCAATATAAATATAATAACCATTTTATTGCATACACATTTTTTAATAACACAATCTAAGTAATCAGAACAAAAACATAGGTTTAGATTTTGTTTTCGTCAAAACCGTTTATTTGTAACAAATATATGGTCTTGCCATCATAGGAATTTTCCACAATGAAACCAAAATACATATAAAATAAATTTTCTTTTTATCACATGATTTACTTCCTGTGTTGTAATATATGAAACTGTGCATTGCACCAAACCTGATTATGCTAAAAAGTAGTTCAAAGTACATTACACACACAATACGACTGTACAAGTTACTACAATGCGTCTGATATAGGCGAATATTGACATTTCCATTCGCACTCAAAGTAAAACCGTTTATTTGTAACAAACATATGGTCTTGCCATCATAGGAATTTTCCACAATGAAACCAAAATACATATTATAAAATAAATTTTCTTTTTATCACATGATATACTTCCTGCGTTGTAATATATGAAACTGTACATTGCACCAAACCTGATTATGCTAAAAAGTAGTTCAAAGTACATTACACACACAATATGACTACAAGTTACTACAACACGTCGGATATAGGCGAATATTGACATTTCCATTCGCACTCAAAGTAATCTGAGTTTGTCGATACGTATGCAATAAAATAGTATAAGGTCACATGATAATGTATATGTACCGATTAAAAGTATAGGTTTATTGGGTTCTTAAAATATCTGTGATCAAATATGTGTAAAATAAATAATGACTCTTTGAGTTGGCAGCTCTAAATTTGATGCTCCGGTTTTGGGATTTCAACTTTGGTCTGACTGGTTAAAACTGTTAATAGAGTTTGGATTCTAAAAATATGCCTCGTCATCTGTAGGTTATGAAATGGTTTACATGAGTTGTAAAATTTCCCTGTTGATGGTGGGATAGGGACTTTAAATAAATTCACAAAAAGCAAACTTACAATGGGATTGCTTTGTGTTTGAGGTTGGGAATGTTCTTAAGTGTGAGCTGTATGTCTATCTTCTCTGGTTGGTCTACAATGTTCACTGACTTGTCCTTCATCTTCATCAGTGCCAATAGGGCCTCCACACCCTGCTCCACCTGTAATAATAATAAGTTACAGTAGCATTAGTGGCCTCCACAACCTGCTCCACCTGTAATAATAACAGTACGTATCAGTCATCAGTGCCAATAGGGCCTCCACAACCTGCTCCACCTGTAATAATAACAGTACGTATCAATTATCAGTGCCAATAGGGCCTCCACACCCTTCTCCACCTGTAATAATAACAGTACGTATCAATTATCAGTGCCAATAGGGCCCCCACACCCTTCTCCACCTGTAATAATAACAGTAGTACTAGTATCAGTCATCAGTGCCAATAGGGCCTCCACACCCTTCTCCACCTGTAATAATAACAGTAGTACTAGTATCAGTCATCAGTGCCAATAGGGCCTCCACACCCTTCTCCACCTGTAATAATAACAGTAGTACTAGTATCAGTCATCAGTGCCAATAGGGCCTCCACACCCTTCTCCACCTGTAATAATAACAGTAGTACTAGTATCAGTCATCAGTGCCAATAGGGCCCCCACACCCTTCTCCACCTGTAATAATAACAGTAGTACTAGTATCAGTCATCAGTGCCAATAGGGCCTCCACACCCTTCTCCACCTGTAATAATAAGTTACAGTAGCATTAGTATCAGTCACTTCAATGTACCCTTTTTTTAGTGTTGTCGTCAATGCAATGATGATATTCTACAAAATATGCCAACCTCATCAAGGTGCATTGGTCAAGTGCATTGTGCAAACTATTCCATCCTGAAAGTTGAAATAATATGCATCTTCAGTAGGAATAGATCGAGTTATAACATTTTAAACAGAGGTTGAAAAGTTGACTTAGTGAAAAAATTATAAAATAGGTACATGCAGGACTTCAGTAAATAATAGCTGTATTCGGAGTTTTATTTTATTTTTAGCTCAGACGTTCTGTGTCAACTGAAAGCATATCATGCTACTAAAAACAGAACAGTCGGTGCTCGCTGAAGAGCTCATTGAGAAAAAATTCTATGGAAGTCAATTTGAGTCATATGTTACCCAAAATTACTTAAAATACCAAATAAAAACGAATATATTGTTTAAAAACATCACTGAATGTAAAAAAATATACCATGGAATCTAGATAAGGTCTACATATTTTCGTACACCATCATATAATACATGGTTTATAGGCAAAAAATACTTTTACTTGTAAGTATTGCCTGGATTTTTTATATTTAATATATCCTCAAGTATCCTATTCTCGACGTATCTATAATCTCAAGGGAAACTTTTTTTGCGTAGTTTTCCGATCAGCCGGTGTTTACAGTCAAAAGGTTGATTAGCTATTTGGCAAGCTCACAAATTTGGCAAGCTCACAGAGTTGCGTGCAACATGGTGTCGCGCCTAAAGTGACTGTCCACCAAACATGTTTCAAATGACCTTCAAAGGTTTATGCAACATCAAGTACCTTTGTCTGCATTCAAAAGGGTAGCATTCATAGTTTTTCATAAAAGGAGCTAAATGCAAACATTAATGAATGGACAGAAATTACCATTCAATAGACCAGATTCGGTCAAAAAAATAGACGTGTGTCCATATCAGCTTGTTACTTCATTATAAATGCTAAATATAGGCTTTACTTATAGACAGTGTCCATTTAAAAAGTTAATTTCATATTGAAAATATTTAGCCTGCAAAAACATCAACTATTATAATTTGGAAGTATCATGTTACACAGAGGCTGTTGTTTTTTGCTGTCACAAATTATCTAAGCATATGTCATATTATACCATGAACATGCCATCACAAATTAATGCTGGTATCTGCTTGTAATGCAATAAAAGGCCAGGTTTCAGTACAAAAACTCCAACATGGCCTTTTTTCAAATCATTATTCTATCAAAGATGTTTAATCACAAATTTAGCATTTTTAAAGCATTTGTAAACTCAACATTTGGCATGTCAATACATTAAACATTACAATTGTATCATGTATTTATATGCAAAACATTTTTGAACTGAATCAAATTAGATGTTCTTTAAGGCCAAAAAAAACAAGAGCTGTCGGAGAACAGCGCAGCTCGACTATTCGATTTTTCA